>CAHIKZ030001216.1:665000-712500 GCA_903632075.3 Acanthosepion pharaonis
GAAGTACCTAGCTCACCTGCCGCTAAAATTTGTAACTCGATACCTCAGCTTTAAAATCGTTTGTAGACAACAGACAAGTAAATACTAGCTGCCAATTTTCTCTTCTTTTTTTTTCTTTCTTGAAGGCTTCCGAGAGTATCCCAGGACCCACACAACCCTTGGTCTCAACGTCAGTCCACCTATAATAACACTGAACAGACTCTCCTGGGGACCCACGCTTCACCTTTTTCTCAGGCTCTTGTTCACGTTGGGAATAAAACTTAAGGGCTTTCATTGAAAAGAAAGAGAATAAATAGGTCCGGTGTGCGAAGAAATTAAGGGTTAGTATCAGGCAAAAATACGGCCATCAATTTTAAGGGATTGTCAACAAGTCAAAGTTTTATAATCGGCTGCCTGGTCGCCATCTTAGCAAAACGTTCACAAGAAGTGTGTTTTAAACAAAAGAAAAACAAAAGATTCGCTGCTTGCGTTGTTTTCATAAGATTAGCTTCAGTGAAAGCCAATTATTACTACATTACAAACTTGCTTTTATCGGCATTGTAGTTGGGAAAGGTACACGTATATGTATTTCTTTGTGTGTGTGTGCGTTAGTATATTTATATATTCCAATGAAGAAAAAGTGTATTTATAATGCCATATGCAGCGTGACTTTCTGCGGAAACACGCAGGCACGCATGCGCGTGAGCACACAAATGCATACATACTTGTATGCATATATATACGTATGTAAGTATATATGTATAAACATACATATATACGTATATAAATGTGTATACATATATATATATATATATATATGTATATGGTATACACATATATGTATATATACGTATATTTAGGTGTATACATATATATATATTTATACATATATGTGTATACATATATATATGAGTGTCTGTATGCATATATATGTATACATATATGTGTATACATATATATATATGAGTAAGTGTGTGTGTGTATATATATATATGTGTGTGTGTGTTACGGGTATCCTCGAATACGTGTAGCCAGCTACTATATATATATATATATATATATATATATATATATATATATATATATATGTGTGTGTGTGTGTGTGTGTGTGTATACATACATATATTTATATATGTATATGCATACAAACATATATATGTGTATATATATATATATGTATATATATATATATATATACACACATATATATGTATACATATCTATGTATACACACACGTGCATATATATATGTATGCATATATATATATATGTACACACATACACGCACGCACGCACACATATATATATGTATGTGTGTGCCCACGCGCCTGCAGATACACTCACATCGTTATACTGAATATGGCATTATAAATACACAATGTGTTTGTGTATGTGAGTGTATGTGCGTGTACGTGTGTATGTTTACGTGTATGTGTGTTTGTACGTGTGTGTGTATGTGTATTTGTATGTTTGTAGGATGTATAATCTTATCCTAACCCAAAGTGATGATGATGATGATGATGATGATGAGACAAAGTGGTAAATTTACAAACGACGCGTTTTGCCGAAGCTGACTTCTCTCTGGTTTGCTCAGGTTAAAATGAAAAAAAAATCTATGTGATAAAAAATAGGTTGGGATATCTGAGAATAAGTAATCATCATAAATGAAATTAAATTAGGTTACCTAATCCCGTCCAATGTCCCGACTCATTAGAGTGACTGTCCGCTTGTTTATATATATATATATATATATATATATATATATATATATATATATATATATATATATAAAGGCTCAAACATTAATATTCCATGGTTATACTTTAAAATTTTGTAGGTGCAATGAATTGGATCGTGATTACGATTGAATGTAATAAATTATAACCATGGAATATTAGTGTTTGAGCCTTTTATGTTGCATTCTTACTCTGTCTTGTACATTGAACCTGGATTCTATCGTCTTATATATATATATATATATATATATATATATATATATATATATATATATATAATATTAATATATATATATATATATATATTGCCCACTAATATTATAGATATAAATAGATAGATATTAGTGGGCAATATATATGGTACAATATATATATATTGCCCACTAATATTATCTATCTATCTATATATTGGTACCATATATATATTGCCCACTAATATCTATCTATATCTATCTATCTATCTATCTATCTCTCTCTCTCTATATATATATATATATATATATATATATATATATATATATATATATATACCGTCATCCACAGACAGACTGTTTCGCTGTTTCACAGCACATCAGTGTGGCTAGACATCCGGTTGCCTCCAGCTACGGTAGGGAGGAAAGTGGATTTTTAGCGTGTTTATCTTTATAAACACGCCCAGTGACCGGGAGTGACTCAATTCGCATTAGCGAAGAGTCTCGCTGTATAGCTATAATAGCCACTGTTTACCAACGCACATCTCCTCCCCAGAGAGCTCAACTGAAATTAATTTTTCAGGAGCCAATATATATATATATATATTACTACCGTTTGGTGTCGGATTTTAATCAGCGAATGTAGAGAGTATTTTTTATGTATATACTTGTATATCGTTCGATTCATATCCCACTCGGGTCTTTTGAACAGAAAACGAGGTTTGTCTCTTTTTTTCCTGTTTCAGGATTGGGTTTTTGTAGTTCCTTCTAAGACCTTACTTCAATTCTATATTTCTGACATTTCCACCTGAACTCTGAAATTTTATTCGCTAATTAAATCTTGACATTTTCAATCTTAGATTTAGCTGTCTATCTTTCCTGTTATCTTGACCTTTTTTTACACAATTGCGCACATTAATGCTCTACCCTTCGTGCTTGTATTAGATGAAAATTAGTATATATATATATATATATATATATATATATATATATATATATATATATATATATATATATATATATACACACACCCACCCAGGCATATAGATATATTAGAGCTTTTTTAATGTATACTTGTATATACGCGTTCAATTATATATATCTGACACACACACACGGACACACACGCCCATACACATACATACTCACATACATATATACATATTATAGAGCCTTTTGATAAATATCGTGTTTCATTTTAGTTGTTCTGTCGTTGAATGTCGCTGATGCGGTTTCTATTATTTTGGCATAGTTCTTTGTGATTCTGTAGCGCCAGTCAACTAGATTCGATGAAGGATGGTCCTCGCTACGGGCTTCATTCGCTGGAAGCCATTTTAACCATTGACCTGAGAAAGCAGTTGTGTACAGTTGACTGTTTATGTGATTTTTGAACAGATTTATGACGTTCATATGAAAGTCTCGAGATGATGAGACTATTTAAGAAGATGACGCGAGTTTTCAGGTTAATGGTTTTGTGACAAGTTCACTCTATTGGACGAAGATACTTCTTCCACCGCCGATGCTATATATTCAATATCCTTTTCTCCTATACAAAAAGTGTTAAAACCTTTCAAAACACTAAGGTATTTAAAGTTTTTTTTTGTACTCACTAATTCCACAATATAAAAGCTATAACAAATATGGCGCCGATAGAGATCGAGAAAGAATTAGGTTTATATACCCCTACCATAACTCTTTTTCGATCACTTACATGTCTAAAATCCTGGATAGTACTGAATACGTACCTAACCCTAACTATTTTACGATCTTTTAGATTTAAGAGACTTACAACCAAATCAAGTTGAAATACTGGCCCGCGTATGATTACCGAAGTTAAGCAGTGTCGAGTCTGGTCAATAGCTAGATGGGTGACTGCTTGGGAATCTCAGGTGCTGTAAGCTTAGGTGTACGGTCAGTGTAACGGATGACAACTCGGAATTGTGAATCAGAGAGCTAAGTTTGAAATTAAGTTACATTTGTTATATTCACTTATGCACAAATAGCCTTGGAAAAGGTATGCATCCACCTCTTCTCTCCCCAGCTATAGATTAATTAGTGGGATTTGTATCTGTAAATTATTATTATCTCAAAAATTCTTAGAATCTAAAAATATTTTTTAGCCTTAAATAACCTGTAAAAGGTTGATAAGTTGTAAACAATGAATCAATCAAATCAAAACTTTTGCATTTGTTGCCATATTCACGATGTTTCGGCCGTTGTACGCGCCGTCCTTCTTCAGGTGATTGGGATTTGGAAATGAATCCTTTATTTCTTTGATCTGTGTAGATTGTTCTAGTTCCACGTGTCTTGCCTCTTCTGGGTGTCTCAGTTATCTCCCTTTAGCTCAACTTTCCAAGTTTTGGTTCACCACTGCAGTAGCCAGGTATTGAACTCACAACTCTTTTGGGTTAAGTCACTGGATCCAACCAAAGGTTTTATTTATTTATCTATCTATCTATCTATCTATCTATCTATCTATCTATGTATATATATATATATGTCCAGCCCCTTATCCAAAAGTGTAAAAAAATTCCAGTCTCCTAAATTAAATAAATTAAAAATTCAAGTAAAATTTAATTCAAGTTTTAAAATGCCCTGTTTCTTTTTTTCCTGTGATTTTTTATTCATGTGACGTTTTACCGTGATTTTTTTTTTCGTGTGACTTTTGAGGGCAACATCGGCCTGTAGAAAGTTATCGAATGCAACCGACATCTGATGAAAACCCAAGGCGTACAGAGGTCGAAGCGGCAACTAAAAAGAAATAGTATCTCTAAATATAGCTCTCTCTCTCTCTCTCTCTAGCTCTCTCTCTCTCTCTCTCAATATATGAAATATATCTTCACAATATCAAATTCTGCCATTCCTCTTATTATGACGCCTTAAAAGATTTAAATTATCAAACACTAAAATAAGAGTTTCCTAAATTGTCTTATATATGGAAAGTGCTCAGACGAGCTACGTCCCTTGGTTCTCCCAGTTCTAATCTTCACGGTTAGGATCCGCTATGCCACTTACATTGTAGCAAACTACCTACATTCTATTTGCATTCCACTGGTAAGAAAGAAGTTACATTCGAACAGCCTCATCCTGCGAACCACGGCTTTGTAGAATCGGCACAATAAAGGATGATTCCTCGATCACTATAATCTTAATCTGTTCAAATCTAGGGTTAACCGTTACCTTCTTCTATCCGTACAATCCGCCTCCTAAAGTAATTCTGTAATTCGAGTGGCTCCCGGGCCTTGTACAGAGTCAACCTTACTGTTAAAAAAAATACATGAAGTGTATTTATATATTTTTTTGTCTTTAACTTTTGTACTAAATATTATATCCTTTTACTGGCGATACTACATTACATAGTCTTTGTTAGGATAATGACTGACTGTTAATATATATATATATATATATATATATATATATATATAATAAAGAAAGAACAGTAAGATATATAATCCGGTGTTCTTATAGATATTTTCATTTTTACAAAATAGTGCTCAATGTAAATTTACGGAGCATTAATACCGAAAAAAAACCATATATTTTAAATCAATTAATTTATAATATATATATATATATATATATATATATATATATATATATATATATATATATATTAATTATTTAAAAAAAATATGATTACTTCGCTACATATGAGTTCTCATGTTTCTTTAGGAAATAAAAAAATAAAATAAAATTCTTCAGACACTTAACGACGTATTATGGTGCCAACAGCTATCTGTTGCTGTGACTGACCAGACGATGTGCGTACATGAATGCCATCATTCGCTTTGAAATGGACACTCCGGCCCTGCCTCGCTTGACCTCTTTCCGAAGGTGACTGATATGTGGATACAAAATAACTCTTATGCCCCTTATCAAAATGGTCGCTCCAGTCGTTTCCATAGTAATTAATTTTGCGAATGAACATGCTTATAAAGATACGTAAATTTTCGCTTAAGGGTAAACAGGGCATGATACTTTAATTCAATTTAATTTTAATAATTATATTGAGTTTTTTTGGCTCTTGTTTTTGAAACATGAGAACTCTTATGTAGCGAAGGAAGCATATTTTAAAAAAAATAATTATAATTTAAGCTCTACTTCTATATGAAGCACTTTTTAAAAAAAAATAAAAGCAAAAATACTAAAGGACTCCGGATTATTTACCTAACGTGTTCTCTCCTATTTTTCTACACACACACACACACACACACACACACATATATATATATATAATCATTCTAACCTCAATCAGTAGACGAAAGAGAATAAAAAACCTGTGGATTTAGTCCTTTGCATTGAAAGGTATCACTTTGTAATGCCTATAACCTTTTTACCATACAAAGTTATCTCCCTTGTATTGGTAAATCCAAATGGTAATATCCTTGAATTAAGTTTAATATATCTAACCAAATCACTAAATCTCTCTCACGGGATATAGCGAACTTCTCGCTGCTCTATCGCTTCTATCACAGAAAGTGCTCGGACGAACTACATTCCATCGTCCCGCCAGGCCTAAGTTTCGCGGCAAGGACCAGCCATTTACATTGTAGCAAACGACCCACATTTCCTTCGTGTTCCATCGGTAAGAAGTCAGTTCCATTCGAACAGCTTCTTTCAATGAACCACGGCTCTGTGGAATCGGCTCCATAGAGGATGATTCCTCGATCACTATAACCTGTTCAAATCTAGGGTTAATCGTTACCTTCCTCTTCTATACTTACAAATCGCCTCCTAAATAACACTCTATTTCGAGTGGCCCACGGGCTTTATACAGAGTCAACCTTACTGTTACTGTATTTATATATATTTTGTCTGTAACTTTTGTACTAAGAATTTTTTTGAAAACTTCTTTTTCAATAATGCTCACATAATCCACCCACATATCTTCCATATTCTATTGGTGAGAAATAAGTTCCAAACATCTTCTTCACACGAACCACTGCCCTAAAGAACAAGCTCCCAAGAGGATGTTTCCCCGATCACTACAATTTTAACCTGTTCAAGGCTAGGGTTAACAATTATCTTCCTCTCCTAAACTGAGTCTTGCTGTTTAACCCTCTATCTTGAGTGGCTCCCGGGAATTGTACAGTGGGAACATCGCTGTGAAAAAAATGACTGTTATATCTTTGCTTATATTTTGTTATATTTTTAATTTTCTTATAAAACCAGAGAATTTATCGTTCAGGAAATTGTCTTTTTTTTTTTTTCGCATTCGCTGTCTTTTTCAAATAAAGATTCTTTTTCTAAGATAAATTTCCTTTCTTTTGTTCCGTTGTTATTCTATCAGTCATTCTATCCTTCTTTATTCACTTCAACAAACGTATCTTTTTTTTTATTTCACATCTTCCTGACACAAACCATACGAATGACTTCTTCACTTCCCCCGCAAATTATAAAAGGTGACCAAAAAAAAAAAAAAAAAAAAAGCTGAAGATAGGCGACTATATAATTATAAAGGTGATGATTATGGGCCCATCGCCTGTTGACAGCCCCTAATCTTGATGACCCTATTTTACTGATCATCCACTCCTGACCACTCTATTCTGTCGCCTTGTCCTTTTATGTATGATCATCTTCTCAAAGTTTAAAAAGGGAAGACGTTGCCCAAAGTCAGTTTAATTTTATCATAGGTGCAATGACGGGGAATTACGAGGTCGCGAGGTCACGGGCTTAATCTACGAAGCAGTCAAAAAATAAATAAAATAAAAATAAAATAAACGTCCGGTTGAATACAATCAACTCCAAGCAGTGATGGATCGAGTTACCAGCTCCCCAAATCCGGTCACTCGGGGGATAACCTTTACCGCCTCCCAAACAACAGTATCTTCTAAAGGATTTTACTGATTGGCCTTCTCTTTTTTTTTCTGTCTCTGACTTTAAGGATTATCTCCCTTTGATACACAATAAATTTTATTCGTCAGTTTGTTCAGCATGAGATTGCCGATTTACTGACAATGTTTGTTAAGCTTAACGGAGTCGATAAAAGAATTGCAAACGTGAGGAAAGCTTGTTAACCATTGCTCCAAAGCAACGGTATTTGGTGATTGATAAATATAATAAATAGGAGAAAATCCTGGGAAAAGTTATTCATTTATTTGAAAATATTCTTCTTTAGCATCCATATATTTCTGTCTGTTCCATATCTAAAGGATAATTAAAAGATAGATAGATAGATAGATAGATAGATAGATAGATAGATAGATACGAACAGACGATAGATAGATATGAACATACGATGATAGATATGTAAATAGATAGATATGAACAGACGATAGATAAATAGATATGAACAGACGATGATAGATAGATAGATAGATAGATAGAGGGAGAGAGAGAGAGAGAGATATGAACAGACGATGATAGATAGATATGAACAGACGATGATATGATAGATAGATAAATAGATAGATGTGAACAGACGATAGATAAATAGATATGAACAGACGATGATAGATAGATAGATAGATAGATAGATTTAGAGATATGAACAGACGATGATAGATAGATAGATAGATAGATAGATAGATAGATAGATAATGAACAGACTGTGATAGATAAATAGATAAAGATGTGTGAGTGCATGGCGTGCGAGCGCCTGTGTGCATAGAAATCAACAATGCATGATTATTGTCATTTTCACACCTCCGGCACTTGGTTTCAAGATCACATTGAGGAGTGAAACCAACAGTCAAAATGCAGTGTTGATTCCTATGTCCACTCTCTATATCTATAAACGCTCCCTCTGCTATACTGAATACCCTATAAATATATCAAATTTTAATATATATATATATATATATATATATATATATATATATATATATATATATATATATATCTACTTAGATATTTCTATCTACATTCATTCCATGGTAATACTAAATTAATAATTTATATAAGTTTTGTGTGTATATATGGATGTAGATTTTTTTAATTACAGATTACGTTGCTACGAGTTTTCAGTAATCAGCAAGCACTTAATATTTTATTTTCTTGCGGCCGTCTAAAACCGGACTAAAACTGAGATCTGTTGCGCATGTCGGTCCTTTCCGGGCGAGGGATAGGTTCCGAGGACTTTTACGCTGTTTATGCTAGCAGTCGCTGGATGACGGTCAGACTGACCACAAATTCTCGATTGAATTTAAATCAGGAGAGTTTCCTAGCCAGTCGATAGTTCTTTGATTTGCTCACTGGTAAAGCTTGCCATTGTGTTTATGCAGCATTACAATTTCGTACGCTTCCTTGGAGTAACGTCCATCGCAGACAATGGCCGTAGGACAACTAATCGACAGTCGAGACAATAGTGTCTGGGCATGATAAAAATCTGATGCAATCAATGATGACGCAATATTTTTCAAGGCCAAACAAATTTCATCATACATCCCGAATATAGATTCATATTACTGCACACCACTGCAAATGACCTAATCTGTGAAAAAAATAGAAATCGATTACACCCTGTCACGCCAGTGGGTTTAAAACTGACCAGATGGTGTAGGAAAGGAAAATAAAGTAGTTGTTTCCATTAATTTGCACAAGGACATCCTTCTTCGAACCTCGGGAACTGACGCTACACAATCATAGACAAACAACTGTACCAAATAATAGAAGCATCACTTGAGAACTTTCTACAGCAGAAAGAACTTAAATGGTTAGGACATATAACTCGAAGAGAAAATAATGATATAATTAAAAAGTTGACATTCTACACAACTTCGGGCAAAAAATTAGGAAAGAAACCTCCATTAATACTGGAAAGAGCAATATCAGTTGAGAAATCTATTTTCTTGAAAAATGATCCTAATAGAAAATGAATACCGAATGTTTCCTTATAAGGAAACGGTTAATATTACCATTATCGAATAGACTCATCCATATGTAAAAAAAAAAGGCTAAAAATAATGGAAGCATTATTAATAAAAGTAAAAGCCATCACGCAATAGAATCAACTATAAACACGGCCATGATGTGCTGACAGTGTTTGGAAAATAAAAATATTCTTATAACTCTAGATTCGTACATGAAAAATGCATACATTTAGTTAAAAGTAAAAAGAAAATCATCCTTGATAATGGCTGTATGAATAGTTGAAAACGCTCGGACATACAGAACATTCGGACAGTTTCTACATATTTTTTTAAGCATTTCACCCCAAGCAAGTTCTAAGGTCATATTGAAATAATGCACTAGCTTAATGGAGAGGTAGGCAAGAATAAGGAAGAATTAACGGTGACAATTTTAGGCGATTCACTAGGAAGTAGATAATGGTTATGATGATTGGTTGAGGAGGCACGGTGGAGTAATGGATAGCGGCTCGGATTGAGAAATTGGGGAGTCGAGTTCGAATTCCAGTCGGATCCATTACATTCACTTACGTGCTAATACCCTTGAGAAATGTAAGAATCCTCTTCTTCTCCCTAAATAGTAGGTGGCAACCGGTCTAGAAGAAGGAAAAACTCTGAATTCAAAACCGGCCTGGTTTGGGCTCCATCAGGCTATCTTGCCGAAGAAACACCTTTTCTACTGTGGCTGTAATACACATGGTCACAGTATTTAAATATATATATATATATAATGGTTAAAAGTTTCTGTTCAACAATTCCAGGAATTTGCCAAAATGCGACAGATTCCGAAGAAGACACAAGACTCGCGAATTTAAGCGCCGTTTTCTGAATTTGGTGGCATAATATTTTTGAGTTAAATTCCTGAGATGCATAGTAAAACTCTAATGTATACCAGAAGAGTGCTAAAGAGAATGAACCAATATAACACATTACTTGAATAAAGAAACGAGAACACCCTGTCGATTAATTAAAGAATTCAGGTGGAAATTCGTGGAAGCTTAATAGGATTGATTGACACCTGAAGATGTCTAAAACGTTTACGCTAATAAGAATGAAGATGAAGATAATCGTATGAATGTAAATCATTGTAACTCTTCATCACAAAATGTCAGACAGCAATGGACCGAATGAAGCAATTAGGTTGCTTGAAAAGTCATATTGAATTTGAAAAATTTAATTTTATTAACCACCGTGGGTTGTAGAATACGCCGACCGCAACTCTGCAGAGGAGTCAGTCCCAACTCCAACAATGAGGCCACCTGTTTGTCGTGGGTGGCGACCCGTAATGCCTGTAGACGGAAACCTGGAGGTTGAGCAGGCCATGACCCGGGTTTACAACTGGCTATATGACAGGCAACACTCCTTTTTTGGTCCTTACTTGGATTAGACGGGTGGTCGGAGAGGCCCGATCCGATCAATCGGCTGGTCATACCACCTTTGTAATTAAGCCCGATGATCAAATAAGCAACCCTTTCTTATTTCAAAACGAGCTAGGAGGTGAATGAAGGTGAATCGAATTGAAGAGAAAGAAACTTATTTCAAATTAAGGCATCAGATTTGTTGGTAAAAGTTAACAGGGGCTCAAAATCCTCTCTCGCTGATAGTATACTGGTAGATGTATATGCGTCTCAACCAAGCCGAATAGGTTTAGCCTCCTTGGTAAGTTCAAAATAGTAACTGAAGTCTGTGGCTGTGGTGAAGCACACGACCAATAAAAAGAAACAGGCAAATCAAATGTTAAATACAGAGTGTGATGGGTAAATTTTCGCCATTTTATATTTTTAATTTCGCGCATGCGCGTTGTTTGTTTTTGATTTCGTCGAGTGCACAGTATAGTAGGGTCAGTTGGGCACCGTCTGTAAGAAAAAGAGCACCATGACGCAATTCACTCCGCCAGAAATTTAGAAACGGCATTCTGTACACCTTCGCCGGAACATTTCAGAGTATTTAGGTGTTAATCTGAGGATAGTGTAGAGGATTCGGAAAAAGTTGGATGAGTTTAATGGTGATTACGAAGGCGTTTAGAGTTATCGTTAGTAATGGCGACGTTATTCAAACATTCATCTTCCCACAGGGTCTCAGACCCAACATGGATTCCTACACTCAGGTGCTTTGAGAAGGTAGTACTGCTCTGGGTCAAGAGGGTGGCTACTGGAAGACCCTATGTCTGGCAACAGGACTCTGCACCATGCCACACAAGCAGGAGAACCCAGTCATGTCTGTCAGACAATTCCTACGACCACATCACCCCTTATATCTGGCTACTTAACTCCCCGGTACAGTCATATTCAGAGCACTGGACTCAGGGCCTCAGGGGGAGTAACCGTCTTAGAAAATGACATACCGCAGAGCAAAATTGAACTAAAAACAGAATTATTACGCAGATGCCGCGTGAGATACTTTGCACAGAACAGTCAGCATGTGATCTCTGTATATCCCACTACATGACCAGATAGAAGAAGATAAGATGGAAGATCTGATAAAAGAATTGCCCAAACCTTTCATTTTCGTTAAGGATTTTAATAATCATAATGAGGATCCCAGGAGATAAAAAAAAGGGAAAACTGCGGGAAAATTCTTTTAAGGTGTAGTAATGGATAGCGGCTGGGATTGAGGAATCGGAGAGCCGAGTTCGAATTTCAGTGAAATCCATTGCATTCACCTACGTGCTAATATCCTTGGGAAAGGTACGAATTCTCCTCTTCTCCCACTAGCTATGAGTAAATATCAGGACAGACCGGGTTCTATAGACTTTGATGGTAACTGGTCTACCGCAGAAATAAATAGGAACCTACTGCGAGGAAAAAAAATCTTTCTGGTCAGTCATGTATGGAAAGATACATGATCGCCTAAGTGTGTATCATGCATGGCACATAACTGACTGACTGTTCAAGCAGAGAGCAGCGACATACATCGATCCAGAAACTGGAAGACGGTCAGTAATTGAACTAAGCCATGTGTGATCCAGCAATTTACCGAGACTTTATTGAGAGTGTTTACGATGATTCATTTGATAGTGACCATTTCCCAATCATCTTGAGGAACAGTGAGGTGGTTGATGAGCACTCACTTAGATGCAGGCTAAGCAACGCCGACTGGGTCGAAATCGGAAATTTATATCAAAGCCTATTAACTCAAAATAATATAGAACCGGCAGAAAGTTTAACGGAAGCCTTAAAAGACATAGCAAAAGGGATGCTTCCACTAAAACCAAGCAGACGAAACATACTCTGGTTCGATGATGGATCGAAAGATGTAATAAGACTGTGTTAGGCGGCGCTTCGAAAATTTAACAAGGAGCTAAAAACCGCTAACCTCACCAACTATAAACTAAATAGAGCAAAGGCCCGTAAATCAATAAAAGAAGGAAAAAAGGACTGTTGGCAAAAATATGTGAGCAAACTAAGAAAAACAGTTTGAGAAAATGGTAAGAAAAATAACTGGAAAACATAAACGTATACCAATAAATCATTTCTCAATAAATAATATCACGATAGCGGACAACAAAGCTATAATAAACATATTGGGCGAAACCTTTAAATATATATATATATGTATATATATAAAATGCAGAAAAATATAAATGAAACGTCAAAACAAAGAAGAATGAAACAAACCATTCTCTCAGACAGAACGAGAAGACTTTATGAAGAATTGGAATAATTCAAGATGTCGACTAAGGATTCTTAAAACAAGTCCCAAAAGAGTCATTAAAATTTTTATTAAATATAAATAATAATATATTGGCCAAGTTCCCTGAATAATGGCGACAAACAACTTGTCCTACCAATTCCTAAACTGCGAAATTATAGACCGATTTCTCTCACTTTATGTAAAATCTTGGAAAGAATGGTGAATCATCGTTTAGTTTGGTACTTGGAGTCCAACAAATTAATAACTGGTTTACAATGTGACTTTCGCAAAAACAGGAATACAGTGGACCACCTGGTTCGCTTGGAAAGCTTTATGAGGGAAGCATTTCTAAGAAACGAGCACGTGATTACTGTATTCTTTCACTTGGAAAAGGCTTACAAAACTACCTGGAAATATAGGATCATATGAGATCGACATGACCTCGAACTAAACGTTAGGCTTTTAGATTTCTTTAAGAACGTTTCTTCAAATAGAACATTTCAGGTCTGGATTGGATTAGGGTTAGGGTTAGGGTGTGTCGGAAAAGAAACCCTTGATAATAATTTTAGGATCCTAACCCATGCGGACCTGAAAAGTGATAAGGACAGTTTCATTAAAGCAGAAGTGCAAGAAGTAATAAACCAACAACGAAAATAAGAAACTGCGTACAAGTGGCGTAGCTAGAGTAAACGTCACCCGGGGCGGTCCGCTCAAATGTCACCCCAATGACCCCGATTCACCCTATGCTGAATGGTTAACTGTAGCTAAATTTTCATACATGCTCTACCTCTACTTTACTCTACTGACCGGTACGTTACTGTTTACATGTATGATCCAAGACAAAATCCAATACCACAAAATAATCAGTTCAAATCAAAAGCTGAAAACATTACTATTTTTCCTACTCAGAAATTTCCCGACAATTTATTAGAAAATTTCTGACGGGGGGTGGGGGATTGGGGGGTCAAAACGGGGGGGTCATAAATTATTTCTGTGGGGTCATATGCCCGCCTGCGAAACCCTGTGTCTCCACCACTGTTTTCAGACTATTTTTGGCATCTTAGACTACTTGAAAAATTTTGTTGGGGGTGAGATTGTGTCACCCCTCCTGTGCTGGCACCCGGGGTGGTCCGCACCCCTCGCCCCCTAGCTACGCCACTGCTTCGTACAATCAAAATGGTCCTAGGAGAATGGAAGCAGCTGTCTAGAAAAGGAAGATTCGGTGAAGTAATATTGGCCCGGCTGCCACATACGACATACATTTATGAAGAATGAAGATCAACCAACATGTGCAACGTACCAAACTGCATTTTATCCTAATGCACGTACTTAGCACCTATAAGACCGAAATACTGCAAGGAAACCAACATGAGAAATCTATTTGAAAATACCAAAACCGCCAGCATAATATCCTACCTTAAAGAAATAGATTTATTCTAACGCATATTACATATATAACAGATCACGTGGGCACCTCGGCGTGGCGTAATGGTTAGCAAGCTTGTCTCGCTAAAACAGTTACGACTGAATCCTCATTGGGTACCCCATACTGTCGGCCTTGTGCCACATCTGAGCTACGCTTGTAAAATCAATATTACATATACAACAGATCACGTGGGTACCTCGGCGTGGTGTAATGGTTAGTAAGCTTGACTAGCTAAAACAGTTACGACTGAATAGTGAGTTCGATCCTCACTGGGTGCCCCATACTTTCGGCCTTGTGACACATCTAAGCTACGCTTAGAAAATCAATACAACAGATCACGTAGAAACTATACATATATATTTACAAAAGGTATGTATACTCTGACAGTATAAATTAGTGTTCCTAATATATGTAGTTGAAGGCATACAATTGCGTTCAAAGTATATTTAGATAAAGCCATAAAATTGTGGTCTAAATATTTAGATTTCAGCATTAAATAACCCATATATGTGTTGTTGTGCCGCTAAACAAAATCAACCAACTATGTATTAGTCAATCGCATAATTGCCATTAGAAATGACAGTGACCTCATGTAAATCCTCTCTGTTAATATCATTTTCGGGGATATTGATTTTTAGGGAATTTGATGAAATGAAAGTTGAAGTGTCAGAATACATGTCTTCCTTATTTGTGAATGACCCTGACATAAAGAATAAGGATCAATACAAATAGTTACCCTTATGTTTGTTGAATATAGAAGATTAGGGGACACTTATCAGCTTAAATATTTTATTTTACCCTCTGTTTGTTTTGCTGAATGAGGCAAAAATGTCATCGCCTAGAATTATCTCGTTATCCTCTTCTCTTCATCAAAACGGCGTATTTCCTGTATAATGTGTATTCCCTGTATAATACACTAGTGTCACGCTTGAGCTGTTGACAAAAAAAAAAAAAAAAACACATTGAGGGACAATTTCTCAAGGATTCAGTAATTCATAGTGGACAATGTTATGTTTGACGAGATATTCAGTAAAAACTTCTATGGTTGAAATGTTTATTTCATTACTGCGAACGGCCTGACATAGGAATGATAATCATCGCTTTTTGTGTGTGTTGTCAAACGATTCACTCCTAACACCTGATCACTTGACGAAGTACACATCTTGATCGTTTTGGCTAAATGTCACTATTTCAGAATTGAGCCTGTAATAGAATAAATCTGCAAATGCCCAGTACAAAGTTGCTCCTATGAACATCCTTATTACATTATATGTTAAGATATGTGACATTGAGACCTGTCCTCAATATCCCTAGAGACTTTAGTTAAATGTCACTATTTTAGAATTGTGTGACAGAAACAATAAGTCAGTCAGTTATGTGCCATGCGTGATACACGCTTAGGCGATCAGTTATCTTTCGATACATGACTGACCAGGCAGATTTATTTCCCCGCAGTAGGTTGCCATTTCTTTCTGCGGTAGACTAGTTTCCATCAAGGCTATAGAACTCGGTCTGTCCTGCTATTTACCCATAACTGGGGGGGGGAGAAGAAGAGGATTCATACCCTTTCCCAAGGGTATTAACACGTAAGTAGTTAAGATTAAAGAATGTTGCAAAAAATTGTCGAATCTGAAATAAAAAATTAAGGACGTTACACAGAATAATGAAAATTTAACAATGCTGTTGCCATATTGTGCAAACCAGATGGGGAAAGTTTTATCAAAATCAATTCTCAGAAAACCGAGAAATCCTAAATTTCACTATCAAGGTATTAGCGTCGTTCGGAGTTTATTAACAATTTTATGTGCAATTCACCCTTTCCCCACCCTCCGTATTCCCCTCTTTTGTGTGTGTTCACCAAAGCGCCCATTAGTTTAATTCAGACTCTGGATAAGTCGCTAATTCTGGGGGTGGCTTTAGACTTTTGAACTGTAGTCTACACGGAAAAATAACGGAAGGAAGATCAGTTTTGTGGCTCGGAAAACATTTGTAGGTCGCCTATCATTTTGCGTCTCTAGAATTGAGTTCGACCAAAAAAGATCTAATATCGTTCAGAATAGTAAATATATATATTAAAGCTATTATGAAAATATAATTTTCAACTAATATGAGTTCTATATTTGATCAACTTTTGTTGTAAGGAGATCTCCCAAATTCGTCTTCATCAAAATTTCATGATCTTTAATAATAATTATAATAATAATTGTTTAATTGGAAAATAACAGGATCTCGCTTGGGAGCTGAGAAAGACGAAAACTAAGATTAGAGTTCTGCCCATAATAATAAAAGCACTTGAAATTATGCCCAAAATACTGGCATCGAGATTGAAAGAGTTGGAAAAATTAGGAGGGGTTGTGTCCGTACTGACTTCGGCCTGTGAAATATTGAGGAAGCTCCTGACGATTTGATTGAGCTTGCTGTCATTCAGTCTTCAGTGACGGTCATAAATGCATGAAATAATAATAATAATATGGGAGTATAGATAAATAATATGAGAGAGGATGAGTTAAAAACTAAAATGAATGAAATACGAAATAATAATCTCCCAGGAAATAAAACCGAAGAATTTACCTGAACATGAGTCCAACTACATTAGGGTAGAATTTTTTGAAAACAACAGAGGTGAAATCACCGAAGCGAAAAACGACATCATCTAAATACTCAAGCAGAGTAACTCTCACACAAATGTCAGACAAAGACCAATTCCCAATAATTGATATGGCAAAGTGCAATCAGCACATTGTGCAAATATACAAAGTTGCACTAGAAACACTGTTAACACTTGGGAAACATTACAAAAGTAAATAATGTCATATACGCAACAGCTTTACTAGCTACTTCGAAGCTTGGGGTCAAGACAATGACAAAGAGAGCCATCTTGGAAGGTAAAATTGATGCGAGAAATAAAGGAAGCCCGATATCAGATATCGATACTAAATGAAATCACAAGAAAACTAAATGTCTCAATACGCAAGGAAGATCATGAGGAAATAAAAAAGTTAAATCACTAAATTAAATTCCATCAATCAAGGAAATGCTAAAGCAAAAACTGCAGTTAAAGGGGCAGCGAACAAGGCATTACAAAAAATGTTGTAGTTTCTATCGCCAAAATAAAATATTCCAAACGGACCTTAAGAAAATTTACAGGGAAATTGGAAAAGCAGTTATACATGTCAAAAAGCCACCATCTATTGAAAAAGTGCAGACATTTTGGGAGAATATTTGGATCAACTCAAAGGAATATAATACTAATGCAGAGTGGATCCAACAAGAAGAACGAATGATGAATAAAGCAATGTTAGGAACGCTCAAACGAACTCTCAGAAATGGAAATCCCCAGGAAATGACAAGGTACCCAATTTTTAGCTCTGTCATCTGTTGTCAGTCAATAAAAACCTTGCACAAACTCTATCAATGCTAATTAATAATCCCAGTGAAATCCCAGAATGGATCACTGAAAGTATTACATATCTGGTGACAAAAACAGATAATCGGAAAAATTATAGGCCAATAACATGTCTGTTCATCACGTATAAATTCATCCGTCTCCCCTGACGAACCGTACTTACTTTTTCTCGAACAGAAGGGATGCCAGAAAAGTTCATATAGTTGCAAAGATCAACTACTGATAAAGAAAATGAGCCTGGAAAATTGCAGG
Organism: Acanthosepion pharaonis; assembly: GCA_903632075.3. Lineage (NCBI taxonomy): Eukaryota > Metazoa > Mollusca > Cephalopoda > Sepiida > Sepiidae > Acanthosepion > Acanthosepion pharaonis. Next base: position 683,471 of record CAHIKZ030001216.1, read on the forward strand.
AAAAGAGGTAGGAATCTCAGCATAGCATAGATAAATTACCATAAAGTCTTTGAATGTGTACCACACTCTTGGATGCTTAAGACTTTGGAAATGTACAAAGTCTCCTCCGTGGTAGTAAATTTCTTTAAACACAGCTTGGGAATGTAGAAAACGACATTATCACACCAGAGGCACTACCATCTTCAACCGCCTGAATATACGACGATAAATCTTTCAAGAAGACTCCTTGTCACCCCTTCTGATTTGTCTGTCCTTAATCCCCCTTAAGCAGGAGCTAAACATTAATAGCTATGGATACAAACTAAACAAGAAAGTATTCAATCACCTACTCTAAATGGATGATCGTAAACTCTTTGCCAAAGACGAAAACAAGTTGAAGAGTCTCCTGAATACTGTAAAATATTCCAGTAACGACAGAGGTATGGATTTCGGATTAGATAAATGTGCAAAAGTAACATTCAAGAAAGGGAGAATCACAGAAACACACTCAGTAGATTTATATTTTGTAACAAAGATTAAGAAACTGAAAAAAAAAAGAAGCCTATAGGTACCTAGGAATTAGCGAAGGAGATGGAATACAACATGCCCAAATAAAGGAGAAGATAAGAAAGGAGTACTACAGGTGTGTGCGTCTGGCACTGAATACCGAGTTGAATTCAAAAAAGAAGAATAACAGCCATAAACACCTTGGCAATACATTTTATAAATCCAGATCACTGCATGCATCACCCGAAGGATGATGTTGATCATCTGTATGTGCCCAGATCCGAAGGAGGCAGAGGATTAGTTCAACTAGAACAATTGGCCTTCAAAGATACCAAGAAACTACAAAAGACTGGATGATGATCTGTGTTAAAGAAAATGAAAGACGTAAGAAACTTTATTGCGTGATAAAGGAAGCCAACATGAAATTTCAAAGGCAATGAAATGCATATAAAGCATAATACACCGACTGCAGCTGCAAAATACTTAGAAAAGAAGGCAAATGCAACCGACCAGATACAGAAACGGTGGCAAGATAAATCGCTTCACAGTCAATACTCTGCCCGTACCAAACAAGCTGACGTAAACAAACTCTGTACTCATCAGTGGCTACGTAGTGCAGGGTTAAAAGCTGGAACCGAAGGTTTTATTCTTGCTGCACGGAACCAATGCTTACTAACTAGAAATTACCAAGCACATATATTGAAAAACTATGTTAGCCCCAAATGCAGATTCTGTGATAAGTATCCAGAAACAATTTACAATCTTGTATCAGGTTGTACAGTATTGGCACCCACTGAATATAACACTCGGCATGACAGCGTGGGCCAATATCTGTAGTAGAAAATGGGCAATATTTACTGAAAGGAAACTGCAAAAAATTGGTACGAACCCCACCCAAACTCTGTTACGGAGATAGGACCTGTAACAATTTTATGGGACATTACAATAGACAGAGAACAATCAAGGGTTATTGCCATCCATATAAACTGCCCCCTTAAGGTAATCCTATACCTCGAGTGACCCCCGGGCCTTGTACAGGGTGTGAATCTTACTGTAAAAGAAATGTCTGTGCTGTGTGTTAGTGATTTACATATACTTGTGTCATTTAATGTACCCACACGCACACAGACACATACACACACACACACAGACACACACACACACACACACACACACACACACACACACAATTTAACTGATTTTTAAATAAGGAATTAGAAATAATACATTCCCCCTTCAAAGTCTGAACAACCCCTACCCTGGGCTGAGGAATAATATCACAAATTTGGGGACATGAAAGAAGTTAAATTTTTAAACCGTAAAATAATAAATAATTATAAGATTTTATTGAACTATTTCGGAAATTATTCGTTACGAAATAAAATTATTTAAATTTTTTTATTTTTATTTTGTAGAAATATTTCTAGCACTGCTGTCCAATTAAAATATACAAGCCCACGCGAAAATTTACACACAAGGATAATCTGAATAAAACTGAAATTAAAATATGTGTCGCGCAAGCCTAATTTGGCAACAAACCCTGGCAAACGGGAAAAGCGTACAAACCGACTCTTTGAAGTCATTTTTATGGCTTCTGTATTTAAACTGAATATGTTTTCTAATAAATATATTTATTTAAGTGGGCAAACCATTTAGATTTGAAATTTGATCATCTTGCCGTCAGCAAAGTGACGGAGGTACCGAACTCTGGATAACAATTGTAATAAAACGATTTTTGATCTCGGCGAGCACTTAGTCATTTATCTTTCCGTCACCTTTCTTTGCCCTTCAAAAGAGCCTAACTTCCTCAGCGTGAATTAAAAAATACGAGAAGTCTTTCCCATAAAGACTCCATTAGTATCCACTGATGGCTATACTGCAGTTGACCGTCACATTTCCAGCAAAAAAGACCCGGGGGGCTTTTCAATAAAATCCAACGACTAAACACCTTTCTTGATACTTGGGTTTGACTCCTTTTTCGCGCGCTGTCATCCCACAAAACCTTATTTTTTTTCTTATATCTTCCTGTGGATTTTTATAATTTTAACAATTGGTAGGCAACTGTCGTTGTTGTTGAGGGATTTATTTTTGACTGAGCGGCAAGAGGCAGGTTCAGCTTTCGTCAGGTCAATGTTACAGGGTTTTTTTCTATCCATTAAATGAAGCGGAAAATAACACTGATAAAGACTTCATTGCTTTTAAGGTGTGACTATTCAATCTTATTATCTGTTATAAACGAATTTCTACAAAGAGAGAAAGAGAAAGAAATAAGGAAGAAGAAAAAGAAACACTTGATAATTATTTTATGATGAATAATCTATCATCACATTTTCCCACGTTGACCAGAGGATATATATTATATAGACCTAAGTTCTATTCATTTATTTTCATTATCTTCTCTTCGGAGTTGGTGTATGGGTCATTAAATATTTTCTTCTTCTTCTTCTTCTTCTTCTTCTTCCTTCATCCTTCTCCTTATTCTCCTTCTTCTCCAACTTCTGCTCATTCTTCTTCTTCTTCGTTCCGTCTTATCCTTCTTCTTCTTCTTTTCTATCTTCTGCTCAGTCTTCTTCTGCTTCTTCTTCTTCTTCTTCTTCTTCTTCTTCTTCTTCTTCTGCATCTTCTTTTCCATTCCGACTCATTCTTCTTCTTCTTTTTCTTCTTCTTATTCGTTCCGTCTCCTCCTCCTCCTCCTTCTTCTTCTTCTTCTTCTTCTATTTTCTGCTCATTCTTCTTCTTCTTCTTCTTCTTCTTCTTCTTCGTTCCGTCCCATTCTTCTTGTTCTTGTTCTCCGTTCCGTCTCATTCTTCTTCGTCTTCTCCGTTCCGTCTCATTCTTCTTCTTCTTCTTCTTCTTCTTCTTCTTCTTCTTCTTCTTCTTCTTCCTACCGTCTCATTCTTCTTCTTCTTCTTTGTACCATTTCATTCTTCTTCTTCTTCGTTCCGTCTCATTCTTCCTCTTCTTCTTCTTTTTCTTCGTTCCGTCTCATTCTCCTTGTTCTTTTTCGTACCGTCTCATTCTTCTTCTTTCCGTCTTATTCTTCTTCTTCTTCGTTGCGTCTCCTTTTTCTTCTTCTTCGTTCCGTCTCATTCTTCTGCTTCTCCTTCTTCGTCCCGTCTCATTCTTCTTCTTCTTCTACTTCGTTCCGTCTCATTCTTCTTCGTCTTCCCCGTTCTGTCTCATTCTTCTTCTTCTTCTTCGTACCGTCTCATTCTTCTTCTTCTTCGTACCGTCTCATTCTTCTTCTTCTTCTTCCTCGTACCGTCTCATTTTTCCTCTTCTTCTTCTTCGTTCCGTCTCATTCTTCTTTTTGTACCATTTCATTCTTCTTCTTCTTAGTTCTTTCTCATTCTTCTTCTTCTTCTTCTTCTTCGTACCATCTCATTCTTCTTCTTCTTCTTCCTCGTACCGTCTCATTTTTCCTCTTCTTCTTCTTCGTTCCGTCTCATTCTTCTTTTTGTAACATTTCATTCTTCTTCTTCTTAGTTCTGTCTCATTCTTCTTCTTCTTCTTCTTCTTTTTCTTCTTCTTCTTCTTCTTCTTCTTCTTCTTCTTCTTCTTCGTACCTTCTCATTCTTCTTCTTCTTCTTCCTCGTACCGTCTCATTTTTCCTCTTCTTCTTCTTCGTTCCGTCTCATTCTTCTTTTTGTACCATTTCATTCTTCTTCTTCTTAGTTCCGTCTCATTCTTCTTCTTCTTCTTCTTCTTCGTACCGTCTCATTCTTCTTCATCTTCTTCCTCGTACCGTCTCATTTTTCCTCTTCTTCTTCGTTCCGTCTCATTCTTCTTTTTGTACCATTTCATTCTTCTTCTTCTTAGTTCTGTCTCATTCTTCTTCTTCTTCTTCTTTTTCTTCTTCTTCTTCTTCTTCTTCTTCTTCTTCTTCTTCTTCTTCGTACCTTCTCATTCTTCTTCTTCTTCTTCCTCGTACCGTCTCATTTTTCCTCTTCTTCTTCTTCGTTCCGTCTCATTCTTCTTTTTGTACCATTTCATTCTTCTTCTTCTTAGTTCTGTCTCATTCTCCTTCTTCTTCTTCTTCTTTTTCTTCTTCTTCTTCTTCGTACCGTCTCATTCTTCTTCTTCTTCGTACCGTCTCATTCTTCTTCTTCTTCTTCCTCGTACCGTCTCATTTTTCCTCTTCTTCTTCTTCGTTCCGTCTCATTCTTCTTTTTGTACCATTTCATTCTTCTTCTTCTTAGTTCTGTCTCATTCTTCTTCTTCTTCTTCTTTTTCTTCTTCTCCTTCTTCTTCTTCTTCTTCTTCGTAACTTCTCATTCTTCTTCTTCTTCTTCCTCGTACAGTCTCATTTTTCTTCTTCTTCTTCTTCGTTCCGTCTCATTCTTCTTTTTGTACCATTTCATTCTTCTTCTTCTTAGTTCTGTCTCATTCTTCTTCTTCTTCTTCTTCGTACCGTCTCATTCTTCTTCTTCTTCGTACCGTCTCATTCTTCTTCTTCTTCTTCTTCTTCTCGTACCGTCTCATTTTTCCTCTTCTTCTTCTTCGTTCCGTCTCATTCTTCTTTTTGTACCATTTCATTCTTCTTCTTCTTAGTTCTGTCTCATTCTTCTTCTTCTTCTTCTTCTTCCGTCTCATTCTTCTTCTTCTTCGTACCGTCTCATTCTTCTTCTTCTTCTTCCTCGTACCGTCTCATTTTTTCCTCTTCTTCTTCTTCGTTCCGTCTCATTCTTCTTTTTGTACCATTTCATTCTTCTTCTTCTTAGTTCTGTCTCATTCTTCTTCTTCTTCTTCTTCTTCTTCGTACCGTCTCATTCTTCTTCTTCTTCGTACCGTCTCATTCTTCTTTTTGTACCATTTCATTATTCTTCTTCTTAGTTCTGTCTCATTCTTCTTCTTCTTCTTCTTTTTCTTCTTCTTTTTCTTCTTCTTCTTCTTCTTCTTCGTACCATCTCATTCTTCTTCTTCTTCTTCCTCGTACCGTCTCATTTTTCCTCTTCTTCTTCTTCGTTCCGTCTCATTCTTCTTTTTGTACCATTTCATTCTTCTTCTTCTTAGTTCTGTCTCATTCTTCTTCTTCTTCTTCTTCTTCTTCTTCTTCTTCGTACCGTCTCATTTTTTCCTCTTCCTTCTTCTTCTTCGTTCCGTCTCATTCTTCTTTTGTACCATTTTCATTCTTCTTCTTCTTAGTTCTGTCTCATTCTTCTTCTTCTTCTTCTTTTACCGTCTCATTCTTCTTCTTCTTCGTAACCGTCTCATTCTTCTTCTTCTTCTTCCTCTTCGTTCCGTCTCATTTTTTCCTCTTCTTCTTCTTCGTTCCGTCTTCATTCTTCTTTTGTACCATTTCATTCTTCTTCTTCTTAGTTCTGTCTCATTCTTATTCTTATTCTTCTTTTTTCTTCTTCTTCTTCTTCTTCTTCTTCTTCTTCTTCTTCTTTACTTCTTCTCATTCTTCTTCTTCTTCTTCCTCGTACCGTCTCATTTTCCCCTTCTTCTTCTTCGTTCCGTCTCATTCTTCTTTTTTGTACCATTTCATTCTTCTTCTTCTTAGTTCTTCTCATTCTCATTCTTCTTCTTCTTCTTCTTCTTCTTCTTCTTCGTACCGTCTCATTCTTCTTCTTCTTCTTCCTCGTACCGTCTCTTTTTTTCCTCTTCTTCTTCTTCGTTCCGTCTCATTTCTTCTTTTTGTACCATTTCATTCTTCTTCTTCTTAGTTCTGTCTCATTCTTCTTCTTCTTCTTCTTCTTCGTACCGTCTCATTCTTCTTCTTCTTCGTACCGTCTCATTCTTCCTCTTCTTCTTCTTCTTTTTCGTACCGTCTCATTTTTCTTCTTCTTCTTCGTTCCGTCTCATTCTTCTGCTACTCCTTCTTCGTCCCGTCTCATTCTTCTTCTTCTTCTACTTCGTACCGTCTCATTCTTCTTCTTCTTCTTCTTCGTACAGTCTCATTCTTCTTCTTCTTCGTACCGTCTCATTCTTCCTCTTCTTCTTCTTCTCCTTCTTCGTACCGTCTCATTTTTCTTCTTCTTCTTCTTCGTTCCGTCTCATTCTTCTGCTTCTCCTTCTTCGTCCCGTCTCATTCTTCTTCTTCTTCTTCGTACAGTCTCATTCTTCTTCTTCTTCTTCTTCGTACCATCTCATTCTTCTTCTTCTTCTTCGTACCATCTCATTCTTCTTCTTCTTCGTACCATCTCATTCTTCTTCTTCTTCGTACCGTCTCATTCTTCTTCTTTTTCTACTTCGTACCATCTCATTCTTCTTCTTCTTCTTCTTCGTACCGTCTCATTCTTCTTCTTCTTCTTCGTACCGTCTCATTCTTCTTCTTCTTTTTCTTTGTACCATTTCATTCTTCTTCTTCTTCGTTCCGTCTCATTCTTCTCTTTTTCTTCTTCTTCTTCTTCTTCTTCTTCGTACCGTCTCATTTTTCTTCTCCTTCTTCCTCTTCTTTTTCGTTCCGTCTCATTCTTCTTCTGCTTCTTCTTCTTCTTCTTCTTCTTCTTCTTCTTCTTCTGCATCTTCTTTTCCATTCCGACTCATTCTTCTTCTTTTTCTTCTTCTTCTTCGTTCCGTCTCCTTCTCCTCCACCTTCTTCTCCTTCTTCTTCTTTTCTATCTTCTGCTCATTCTTCTTCTTCTTCTTCTTCTTCTTCTTCTTCTTCTTCTTCTTCTTCTTCGTTCCGTCTCATTCTTCTTCGTCTTCCCCGTTTCGTCTCATTCTTCTTCTTCTTCTTACCGTGTCATTCTTCTTCTTCTTTGTACCATTTCATTCTTCTTCTTCTTCGTTCCGTCTCATTCTTCTTCTTCTTCTTCGTACCGTCTCATTCTTCTTCTTCTTCTTCGTACCGTCTCATTCTTCTTCTTCTTCTTCTTCTTCTTCTTCTTCTTCTTCGTTCCGTCTCATTCATCTTCTTCTTCTTCTTCTTTTTCGTACCGTATCATTCTTCTTCTTCTTTCCGTCTTCTTCTTCTTCTTCTTCGTTGCGTCTCCTTCTTCTTCTTCTTCTTCTTCTTCGTTCCGTCTCATTCTTCTTCTTCTTCTTCTTTCTCGTACCGTCTCATTCTTCTTCTTCTTTCCGTCTTCTTCTTCTTCGTTCCGTCTACTTCTTCTTCTTCTTTGTTCCGTCTCATTCTTCTGCTTCTCCTTCTTCGCCCCGTCTCATTCTTCTTCTTCTTATTCTTTCTCGTACCGTCTCATTCTTCTTCTTCTTTCCGTCTTCTTCTTCTTCGCCCCGTCTCATTCTTCTTCTTCTTTGTACCATTTCATTCTTCTTCTTCTTCGTTCCGTCTCCTTCTTCTTCTTCTTCGTACCGTCTCATTCTTCCTCTTCTTCTTCTTTTTCTTCGTTCCGTCTCATTCTCCTTCTTCTTCTTCTTCTTTTTCGTACCGTCTCATTCTCCTTCTTCTTCTTCTTCTTTTTCGTTCCGTCTCATTCTCCTTCTTCTTCTTCTTCTTTTTCGTACCGTCTCATTCTCCTTCTTCTTCTTTTTCGTACCGTCTCATTCTCCTTCTTCTTCTTCTTTTTCGTTCCGTCTCATTCTCCTTCTTCTTCTTCTTTTTCGTACCGTCTCATTCTCCTTCTTCTTCTTCTTTTTCGTTTCGTCTCATTCTCCTTCTTCTTCTTCTTCTTCTTTTTCGTACCGTCTCATTCTCCTTCTTCTTCTTCTTTTTCGTAACGTCTCATTCTCCTTCTTCTTCTTCTTCTTTTTCGTACCGTCTCATTATTCTTCTTCTTTCCGTCTTATTCTTCTTCTTCTTCGTTGCGTCTCCTTCTTCTTCTTCTTCGTTCCATCTCATTCTTCTGCTTCTCCTTCTTCGTCCCGTCTCATTCTTCTTCTTCTTCTTCTTCTTCTTCTACTTCGTTCCGTCTCTCTTCTCCTCTTCGTGCCGTCTCATTCTTCTTCTTCGTTCCGTCTCATTCTTCTTCTTCCTCTTCGTTCCGTCTCATCCTTCTTCTTCTTCTTCTTATTAGTTACCCCTCCTTCTCCTTTTTCTCATTCTTCTCCTTTTTCTTCTCTTCCTTCTCCTTCTTGCTTTTTTCTTTCCTTTTTCTTCTATTCATTCAGCGTTCAAATCTCGTTAGTTTACACAGTAGATAAAATACCAGCAATGGTTTTAACCATGCAATACTCAGTATCTGCTAAAGATTGACTGGCAATGGTTATATTAACCGTTTTCCTGCAAGAAAACATTTGGCATTCATTGCCACATCTAAGCTACGCTTAGAAAATTACCATTGGCCGAACTGCCAGTGCTGCTTTTGGCTTAAATCTTTCTCTTAAAACATTTTTTTAGGAAAACAGGTTTCTCAAGTCCAGTAGCTGTGATCACTCTTTCCAGTACAGATAAAAGTTTCCTTCCTATCATTTTATTTGAAGCAGTATGGAATGTCAACATCTTGGTTATGTCATTATTTTCTCTTCAAGTTCCATGTGCTATCCGTTTTAGTTGTTGCCGCTGTTGGAAGTCCTCAAGTGGTTTCTGTTATTTTGTGCAGTTTTTGTGGCTCTGCATCGCCGGTCCACAATATTCAAATAAGAATTTTCTTGAAAGAGATTGCTGCATGGACAATATATTATATAAACAATACAAGGCTCAAGAACCACTCAAAATAGAGTGTTATTATTAAAACGTTTATGATCAAGGTGTGTAATATGAATAAAATGAGGGAGAGAAGTTAACGAGGATAAAAAGGATAGATAACGCTTTACCCATGATTTGAAGGTGTTAAAATTGTAGTCTCCAGGGGATCATCTATGCGGGAGTCTTCCCCACAAAGTAGCAGTTCTTTGAGAGAAAGCTGTCAGGGTGGAACTTTTGCCATACATTTGGAATATGTAGGAAATGAGGGTGATTCGGTTCTGTGTCAGTAGCATGGTGTATCGGGATTGTAAAGGTCTGAACTGGTGGAACTAATGAGTTGAAATCATCTGAGCATTAGCCAGAGAAATGACGTTAGATTATCGACATACTTTCATATATATATTTTTTCGTAACTTGTATTATTTCATTTATTTGGACTGTTATCCTCATATTCATTGTCATATTCACAAGGTTTCGGCCTCTATATCTCTGAGATGAGGTATTATGATTACTTGTATTATTTACATTATTGGGACTGTTATCCCATCTTCATTGCCATATTCACAACGTTTCGACCACCGTACGCTCCGGCCTTCTTCAGGCGTTTGGAATTTCGAACCAAACACTTTATTTCGTCCACAATGGTTCAGTCCGAAATGGTCGTTCCCGGTTCGATACCAACTTGTCGTTCACAGCCCACTTCCAACGTCTGGTTACCGAAGTAACTGTTTTGATCTCAAGTCTAACCTACCCACGTTGTGACTTTGATCTTGGGTAGATGAAATCAATCAGGCGTGCAAGCTGAATCCGGGGTAAAGGTGATACCGCACAAGCGTAAGTAAAAAAAAAAAAAAATGCTAAAACAACTAAAGAGGTTCAAATATTTTGAGAAATAACATTTATCTTTATCTATCTGTTGAATACAGGAGTGTGTTTCTCTACCAGCCCGTTCTATGGATTCGTGACACTTTTTGCGTTTCTTAAGCGAGTTATGGTACCTTAAGTCGTTCGTCAATAAAAACTTGCTTTTGGTAGGAAGACTAAGTCAAGAGGGACATGGAAATCTTTCGGTCAGCTTCTGCGAGGCTGGTCTCCAACTTATATGGACACCGACCCAAACTCGGTGTGGGGGCCTGACGTAGTTTGGGTTCAATGACAATTCTCAATTCCCAACAAGAATTCTCTTTGTTCTTAGGTCAGGAAGATTAATCACTTTCCATTTCGGGGGTTTCTCCCTCGTCCGTGAGGGAAGGTCGGAAGAGAGTTATCCTTCTAGACTCTTCCTCTCTCACATTGGTATCTCATACCAATCTCCTCAGTGGGTGTTAACAACTTCTCCGTCTTCCTCATACATTCACCTCCGCCTATCACTCATGCTATCAATTGGCCAATGATCTTTCAGCAACGTGGGTGTGGCTAGACCGGCCCTCTTAGATTTATTGTAAAGAATTTTGTTTACAAAATCCTTTTTTTTTCTTTTCCTTCGGCCAAAACATTTACAAATCCCAGATTGCCGAATAATTCTTATCACATCTTGATTTTGGGGACACTCAGATCCACTTAGTCAACTTTTAACTGGGTGGTCGAGTTTACTTGATAATTAAATTCTTTTATTTTTCTCATGCCTTAAAATTCTCTTATCACCAGATGCTCATTTTCAAGACGCTATGTATGACGTCAACAGTTTGAATAAGCAATAATAATAATAATCCCCTTTTCGACACTCTTTTTCATGTCAAGATTCGTACATATACCAAATGGGTCTCTTCGCTGGATCCAAGAACCAAAATTAAATGATATCTCTGAAAGATAATTAATAGCTATTCTCCAGGGTGGTCCCAAGCCAAATTTTTTCCACAGCCGCATGCGTCGGCCGGCTTTGTTTTTCTATCTGAATTCTGTTTACATTGGCGCGTAACTCCCTTATTGAGACATTAATTAATTTTGACAGAATCACAGTCTCGCCTTTTCTTACGGATTTTCTGTCTTTTGCGAAAAGTATCTTTCTTTTGTAAATAAAATAAATTCTTCTTTTTTTTTAATGTCGCTCAGTCTATCTTTCGATATAGCTCTTTCTCGCTTTAAGTATTTCCGTTTTTAATTTCTATGGTTAATTAGTTAGCCAATTACCATAGCTAAATAGTGTCACATTAGCAATGTACGATTATATATAAGATCTGATTTATAGGTAGAAATCGATTCATGCCTTCCCCAAGGGTTTTGTTTGTTTTGTTTTATTTCAAAAATGTAATTCTGATATTTTTTTTTAAAAATGTATTGCTGGTAATAATATATTGCTGGTAATAATTTTTTCCAAAAATGTATTGCTGGTATTAAAACCTATTTTACACTTTCATTATGATTTTGACTTCAGTTTGGTTGGTTAACTATTTGCCCATAACTGGGACCCTGACAGGTGCTACCACTGCGGGTCAGGGTGGACCTGGGAACATCAGCAATTAAGAGGTATGTTGTCCATTCCTTTCCCCTTAACTTCAATCGGCGCTGTGAGTATCAAATTTTCCAAGCCTCCTTCAACTGCTTTTTTCATGATGTTATGTATAAGTTTCCTTTTTTTGCTTTCCTTGCCTCTAGAACTTCCTTGTTGCCCATATGTTCAATCTATGGTATTCTCAGTATCCTTCCGTAGAGCCACTTTTCTGTTGCTGCAAGTCTTCTCTTCATCTGTGAGGTGATTGTCCAGCATTCACTGACATATACGAGGAAATATTACATAACAATTCTTTTCTTTGTTTCTTGCGATATTTTCTTGTTTCTTAATACTTTGCTCAGCTTTTGGGAGGCATCTTTCTCTATCCCAATACGCCTTCGGATTTCAGTGACGCACTTGCCGTATTCTTTAACATGCTTCTCAGATATCTAACTTCTTGCACCTGTTTGATTTCGTTTAGGTACCGGGAAACCATCAAAGAATAAACAATTAAATATATATATATATATATATATATATATATATATATATATATATATATATATATATATATATATAGGTTGTTAGGTACCAACATGAGATCGCTGAAAAATGAGCGTAGCATAAAAAAAAGGCCTTAAACTTGATGAAAATAACTTTTTCTATCGTCTAAATGTTTATGTTATTATCAAGAGAAAAGATGAAAGTGTTTTTTGATTATTTTTTTACATTTTTTAATAATTTCTAGCACCTCCAAAATTTTCGTTAAAAATCTTGTATTTTTTTTATCAGCAAAATTGACAGAAAATCGATCGTCAACCATTTTTTTAAAACTCCGTTTAAAATTCTTTTAAAAAATCAATTATGATTTTTAAAAAATTAATTTAAAAAATTAGAAATTATAAAGTTTATTTAATATATTTTGAAACAAACATTACTTACTTTCTGCGCTGAAAAAATGAGAGAAAGCCGGTCTTAACAGCGGTATTGATTGACAAGTGATATGTGCGTAATTTCATCACGCACTGGACATCTTACCGGGGGAAAAGTTATAGTACGGAAGGTCATAAGTGACAGTTTAGCTTTATGTGAACAACTTATTTACCTCGTTATTTTTAAGTAGGCATGATAGAAACAGCCTTAAACTTGACAAAAGCAGAATTTTATTGTCAAAATGTTTATGTTACCACCAACACAAACCACGTGACGGACTATTGTTTTCATGATGCTTCCGTTCTTCCGTATATTTAAATTAAGCTATTTTTGGACACAAAAAACACGTTATATTAGATTTTTATCTATTTGCAGATTGCTGATTGTAACCAGCTTTATTTTATAATCTGTAATGATATTTATCTACTTAATAACACCATTGACTAAACTGTACAACATTTTCATTAATTTTAGAATATTTAACAACTTTAATGTAAAAAAATAAAATAATTTATGAAATAAAAAATAATTGTTGTAAAAATTTATTTTTTATCGAAAACGTTTTTTGCTTTCAGACAATATTATCCATATTCATAAAAACAAGTAAAAGCAAGTAAAAGCTTTTGAAATTAAATAATGTCTTTGTTTTATTGAGTTTTGTATGTCAGAGCTGATTTTTAGGTGTCACCTAAGAAAATATGATTTGCTTTCCTCAAAGCCTTGTGCTTTTAACTAATTAATCACTAAAACTGTACAAATTTCAATTTCAAGAGTTTTCATAAAATTAGTTATGGGGGTGGGAATAAATAAAAAAAACTTTTTTTACTATGACTTTAAAAAAAAGGAAGAAGACATCTTTATAATAATTTCCATCATTTATGAATAGTTTCTGAAAGTTTCATTAAAATCCGACAATTGTTTTTATTTTTGCAAGATTTTCAAAATTAATGACTGCTATTAAAAAATCCGCCATTTTATTTAGTAGGACTTTCGCTGATGAAGAGAAACGAGGTTTTTCAATCAATAGTTAGAAAGCTTTAATAAAGACAGAAATTTTTTGAAAAAATAATTAAAAATTACTTTGTTCTTTCCTCTTAATAAAAACAAACATTTTGACGATAAAATTTTGTTTTCGTCAAGTTTAAGGCCGTTATTATCCTGCTATCCTCATTTTCCAGTGATCTCATGGCGGTACCTAAATATATATATATTCCTTTAAATGTACTTGCGGTTCGCACTACATAGGGAGAACGGCGCAAAGGCTAGATGCTAGAATAAAACAACACGTTCCAGCGAAAATCCGAAACCAGAAGTACACTCCCTCGGACATTCTGACCAATACATACGGGTCTTACATCGCAGAACACCTTATAAATCGCCATAATTGTGCTGTTAGTTTTAGTGCGGACGCTTTTACCGTCCTTAGCAAGTCCCACTCAAATTACCGTCTAAAAGTGTTGGAGGCCATCTATATTCTATCATTAAAGCCTTCTCTTTGTAAACAGAAGGATTTTATATTAGGCCTCCAACTAATTATCATTTAATATTTTTTTCCACCAATAAACTTTGTCCATTGTTTTTTCTATTATTATATAATTTATTCTATTTACCTCGATTTAACGAAATCGATTAGCTGGCCCGATTTTAATTTTTAATTTTTATTATCATGACTGGTAATAATAAAACTAATTTTTCTCTATTCATGGCAGTGATAAAATTTTGTACCACCAAACATATCTTTTTATATATATATATATATATATATATATATATATATATATATATATATATATATATATATATTCTTTCGGTAGATGTCATTAGTGAATGAACGTTCTCTTTTTAAAAACTTTTGCCTAAAATCTGAACAATACTAAGCTTAGTACAATCAAGGTCACAACTTTATACAGTTTTTTTAATAGTTGGAATACGAGAAATATTTCAAGTTCGCAGGAAGAACGACTTGACGCCATTATGTGATGATCCGTATAAAAAAAAAGCTTTTACAATAAGTGAAAGAATAAAGGTGTGAATAAAAAGAAAGAAAGAAAATAACACATAAACACACACTGATAATACATAATAAAAAAAAAACTAATGAAAACAAAGCGGTTCAGGATATGAAAAAAACAACTTTGCCGCCAGTGGGTTTGTTTAAAAGCATTTGTTTATGCCCACCGTTTCAGCGTTCTTTATTTTTCTTTTCTGTAGGAGGTAATTATTTTGTTTTTATTTTCGTGAAGTATTCTTTGTTCGATCATGTCGTCTGTCTGACTGAAATTGTAACGCTGGATACCGAAGGACTTACGTGAGCCGGCGGCAAGATATCCTTCACAATAGCATAATGTGTGAAAACCTTTTTTTTTGTCAGCCATCTTGAGCACGTGATGTCGGCTTCAGTCTAAAGACGCGATCGACTTCCGTAACACAATCTTTCTGGAATAGTGTGGTCGAAAATGTTTACGAGACAATAAAGGAGTCGATATAAGAAGTACACATATTTGTATACACAAACGCACACATCTACACACTCATGACAGTATTGTTACAGTTTTTTGTATATCCGAAGTCTCTATATATCCTTACCAGCCCATATCTATCTATCTATCTATCTATCTATCTATCTATCTATCTATCTATCTATCTATTTCATGGTATTTTCTCTATCTATTTCATGGTATTCTATCTATCTATCTATCTATCTATCTATCTATCTATTAATCCGACGCCAATTTTAGTGGATAACCGTATTTGAATAAACTCGCCGTGTTTTAGACAATGTTTATTTCGTTTACCTGTCTGCGAACTCGAAAAAAATAAATAAAGAGAATATGTTCTCTGGCAGGATTCGAACCAGCGTCCCTTTTAGCAGGAGAAACCTCTTTATTTAATTTTTTCCGGGGTAGGTTATCTTATTTTAAGAAAAGGTATGTAACAAACATATAGAAAACTCAACGACAAATTACTTTACATACACACATCATCCAACAATAATGAAGCAGATTCAACAATCCAATAATCGTAGGTTAACTGACAATTCTTCCAATGAAACTGTCTTCCACGAAGCCAAAATGAATTATGAAACTGTCCTAACATATAGTGGATTTTCGGCAACACTCACATACACTCCACACAGTACAAAATGAAAGAAAGAAAAAAACGTAAAAAGAAACATAGGAAAATTATTCCTTAAACTCACCCACAAACTTCTCTCCGTGAAGCACTCTCCACAAAATATTCAACAGAACATACTAAAAATCAGCTAAGTTGCGCATGACACAAATATTAAAAAATCAAAACAGAAAAATAACCAACCAACCAACCACCTGCACAAACCAAACACGCCTGTAACTGCAGAGCAAAGAGTGAATGTCCCTTAAATGGCAATTGCTTGCAAAATAATATAATATACCAAGCCCCTGTAAATTCAGCAGGTAACGAAGAAATATATACACAGGAGTAACTGAAGGAACCTGGTAACAGAGAAATTACGCACACGAAACATCCTTTACAAATAGTAAATACGAAAAGAAAATATATGGGAAATTAAAAACAAAAAACAAATTACACTAAAAATATCATGAAAAATAAGGAAAACAGTATCAGCCTACAATAATAAATCCCCAAACTGCAAAATTGCCTAGAAAAGAAAATACCTATAATTATCTTATCAGAACTCAAATTACTAAAGATTTATTTCAAAATTCTGAAACGAATACAAATTTTTCTACGTTATTCAAAAATCGAAAACTAAAAACGAATACCTTGTACAATACAACACAGATAATGTAACATACTTTAGACAAAGCCAACTCTTTAAATTAAACCTTGACAAAAATTAAGCATAAAATATAAATAAAGTAAACGAATGGATACATAGACAAAAGTATATGTAATGATGATAATAATCAACAACAAATAAGTATATAATCAAATCAATAATAAATAATGATTAAAAAGTTAACAAACAACGACTATAAAACGGCTACAAATAACCACATTCAGATTCCCAATTATTCTTACTGAATAGCCTCAAGAATAATTTGAAACATAACTGTTACACCCCACCCAATAACCATCAAGATAATACATCTGCCGGTCTTTGAATTCGAGAAACTTAAGAAAGAAAATGTTTTCTCTGGCTGGGTTCAAACCTGTGCCTCTTTTTGTAGGAGAATCTGCTGTCTAATCTGGCGTAACATTCTCACACACAGAGAGAGCACCAGACCCTAGCTAGCTTCAATTCCCCTTTTGTTCATAAAGCAACGTTTGGAGTAGTAGGAATTAAAGTCAAATGAAAATCCCTTGATATCTTAGAAATTACTTAATTTATGTTTCGGATACGAAAAAAAAAAAAGAAAAAAAAAAAAGATATGGGCTTTTGAGGAGATCTGAACAAAAGGAAGTGATTTCTTCTAATAACTCGTACCTTTCTACAATGTTGTTCTCTTGCTAGATCAAACGGTGATTCTTACACAAAAACGAGTCGTATTTTTTTTAATTATCTCGAATCCAGTAAATATAATCCACATTGGCGATCATAGCTCTCCACAACTACTTATCCCTTGGAGCACTTAGTAACATTTGTCATCCTTCCCAACCCCGGTCCACCATCCATTGACTCAAGTTAGTCTTTAATGTCAGTATTTAATGTTTCAGAATTTAGAGTAGTGTCATAATATTGCTCAGAATTTCGTTCAAAAAGGCCGTGAGCCGAAATCAAGCAAAAGCAAAAAGAAGTCGCCTCAGCAGGGCCCTTTGATGGCTGGAATAATATCTCAACAGCGACAACAGCCGACGTCCGGAGAAAGACAAAAAGAAAGGATTTCGAACGTCAAGCTGGATTCAACGCCATCTTCTCCGATCATATAAAGGGCGAGAAATGTTTAAAAGTTCAAAGACACCGGAAACAAACCTCATATTTGTTCAGATTCGGGAAGTTCATCGGTTCGAGTATATTTCTGCAATCCTGCGTGTTTTGCATATATATATATATATATATATATATATATATATATATATATATATATATATATATATATATATATATATATGTCATCCACAGACAGACTGTTTCGCTGTATCACAGCTAATATAGATAGATAGATAGATAGATAGATAGATAGATAGATAGATCACATTCAAGTATGAGACAGACTGTCGCCGCTTGGTGTTGACCGCAGTGTCTATATATATATATATATATATATATATATATATATTATATATATAGGTATGTGGAACCGATCCTTTTATGAAAAAGGTTTCAAGTCCAGGAGACAGGTGTACAAATCTGTTTTAAGCTTTGAAATCTCTAAATCAGGTGTGATTAAGATTAAAAACTTAAGCTTTATGGCACCCAAACATTAAACGCACGCTCGTACGCAATAAAGGCCCCCTCATATATATATATATATATATATATATATATATATATATATATATATATATATATATATATATATATATATATAAATTTGTTACACATATTCTCTGGATCTTCATTTTCAATGTGAAATATTTTAGTTACACAAAGTTTTTATAATTTTCAAAACGATTGAAAAATCTTAACACAAATACATGCTGTATATGTCGCGGAAGGGCCACAATATTTGAGCATTTTTTTTTACATTATATATATATATATATATATATATATATATATATAGCACGAGCTACGATGCGATTTCCGCTTCCGCGTCTCGTATACACGAGTTTGTCGTTGCTTTGTAATTTTTTATGCAACAAAAACAGACTATCATTATTGTTTCGTCCGTGTATTGTTTGATATATTGAAATGTAATTGTCATCTTTGATAATGGCTTATGTAAGCCGAAAGCTTAGATCGTATTTAAACATGTATCAATATGGTGATTTCCTTTCGTCTTTCAATGATAAAATTATTACGTTTATCAGACAATATGAAAGAAACTTACTTAAAATAAATAGACACAACTTGTCTATATTTAATGACACATGCATCAATGAAAAACAGCTGCCTAAATATACACAATATATATATATATATATATATATATATATATATATATATATATATATATATATATATATATATATATATATATAAGGGCTTTATAATTATTTACTCTGCTAATAATAAGTTATAATTCCACTACGCTGGGCACCTTGAGGTCGCGTAATGGTTAGCAAGCTTGTCTAGCTAGAACAATTACGACAGTAGTGAGTTCGATCCTCACTGGGTGCCTCTTACTTTCGACCTTGTGCCACATCCAAGCTACGCTTGGAAAATCGCTATAATTCCGCTACGCTTTCATTCCAATTCCAGATCATCGTCTTTGTTTTGAAAAGGTTTATTTTTTGAACACTTCAGAGATGATGTTGAGTTTTGTTTCGCTCAACACCATTCTTATCCCAACTATGAAACCCAAAGATTACCATAATCTGAATCATGGCAGGAAGAGACACTTCGTATACATAAACGCTATTTCTCGGTCATTTAATAAACTAGGATCCAGGCTAAAAATACACCAGCTTCGGAGCTTTTAATTTTAGTTTCTATATCGAATGACTGGCGAGTTTTCTGCAAACGAAGAAATAGTTAAAGTAAAAAGAGAATAGAAATTTAATTTCTCAATGTTGGATATTGAGGGAAACACGCTTCAGGCATTAATGTCGTTGATTGTACTTAACGAACAACACTTTTAAGTCAAATGAGGATTCGTATTTTCATTTCAATTATCCGCTTACAATAAAAACATGTCGGCAAACATAAAGACCTCGTCTCTTCATTATTCGCTATTTGCAGGGTTTAGTATTTCTATAAGATTCTTGAGTTTTGTCAGAATGTTTATATTTCATCGAATTTTGACTGATTCGTCCATTTTCTTAATGGCAAGGCATTTTCACATTCAAACTGAAATTACCGTATGCGCCGGCCCACGCATTGGACGCACCCAGATTTTGGCATTGAAGATTTAAGAAAAAAAAAAAACACCCCACAACCCCCCAAAATCAAATTTATAACCTTACCTTTATGTGACCTTCTCACTAACCATGAAGAAACCCTTACGGTATTAACACAACTTATACGACTGATACTTTTTTAATAGAAGTGAGGTAAGGTTTAATTACCAGGATATTTTTTGGAAAAGAAGAATTTTTGTATATTTCCTCATTCATTTATTGAAAATTGCTTTAGTTGTTTTTCAGGGAGCAACATCTGCACATACAATAAATTCATAATAGCTACTAAGAAATCTACTGCTATCAGTGAACACTGGTACATATGGTAATAGACAAAAAAAAACCCCAGAAATATATTACTTGTTGGTAAATGGAATCCCATATCATGCATGCAGAAAAGCAAATTCCATTACCTGTATATCAACAAAAAAAACACACACAAATCAAGTAGCAATATATCAGTCAAAGAAAATATTTCTGTAAAATCTTGAATTTCTACAAAATAACCAGTAAAATATTGTGAAATTTCGTAATTTCTTTTTTCCTTGGTGAATTCTTTAGGAATATTTTTATTGTTTACTTCTTGTTTATTCACTTCCAGGAGACATGCTTTCAGGATTAACCTCTGTACTGAACGCAGAGTAATTGGGGGGGGGAATCTACGTTCAATAGGCCGGCGTCCTGGGTAAGGCGATAAACAATATCCGGCAGCAAAGCCTCTGATCAGGAGGTTCTGAGGAGCATGGAACCAACTCTTAATTGCTGGTATTCCCAGGCTCACCCTAACCCCGGGTGGTAGAACCTGTCATGGTCCCAGTTAACCCCTCAGAAGGAGTCAAAATATTATGAAAGTATAAAAATAGGTTTTTAATACCAGCAATACTTTTTTGGAAAAGAAAAATATTACCAGCATATATTTTGAAAGAATAATATTTTGGAAAAAAATATTAGATGAAAATAGAGTTTTGAAAAAAATATTAGCAGCAATTAAAATCTTGTCGGCATTAAATAACCCATTGAGGTGTTGATATGCCGTAAAACAAAACAAAACAAACCAATAGGCCGTCTAACAGGGTATATGTTATTTATGTTTATACATTCTTTTTATAGATACTAATATTTAAGTAAATGCTCTGTTTATAATAAACAGTATTAATAACATTTACTGCCCTGAATGTCCGAGAAAATGTTATAGATAATATTCGTCCTCCGACAAGAATCGAACCTGTATCCTATACGGAACCGTCATATAGCCTGACGTGCCTTAACCGATTGAGCCACAGAGGATCGTTTGGTTAGCAAGGTCGATTTTACTGTCTTTAAACTACAATCTTCCATGATTCTCTCACGTACATTCATATCTGCTCATGGCATATCCAAATGTAAACAAATGACGTCACATATTATGAAATGGACAAATTCCGGCAATTATTGTAAGACATTTTTTATGTTTATACATTCTCTTTTATAGATACAAATATTTAAGTAAATGCTCTGTTTTATAATAAACAGTATTATACAACATTTACCAGCCTGAATGTCTGAGAAATTTTCATAGAAAATATTCGTCCTCCTACAGGAATCGAACCTGTATCCTATACGTAACAGTCGTTTAGCACTGACGTGCCTTAACCGTTAACGTCTCCAATTACTTTCGTTTCATCAAAAATAAAACAAAAGTATAAAGAATAAAGTACTTGTGCAATACCAAGATGATATTTACTGAATTGAATTTACTCTAAACGTCATTTCTGTGGACACACTTGTTTGAGTAGACACCCTGTTTTTTATTTATTTAGTTTAAACAGTGATAATTACGGCTACCGGCCTCCGCATTCGAGAAACTTAATAAAGACAATATGTCTCCCAACAGGGTTCAAATCTGGGTCGCCCTTTGAAGAGGAAGCCACCGCCTGTTACAGCCTCCTCCTTGTGACCGATCAGTCTAAAGAACCTCGGATTAAACAATGGTTTCTGTCGGGGAGCACATTTCCATCCATTAATCTTCTCGAATATGCAAGCCTGTTGTATAGGAATTAAGTATCGTTGCCGACAACGTAGTTTGAACACAGATCACCTGGGAGTAAACACAGATGATTCTAAGTAGATTACGTGATCGTAAAAGAAACGTATAAATGGAATTAGTGTGGCGTCTAAGTGATCGCTATTCTCTATACTATCCACTATACTATTTCTCTATACAGATCATTATACGAATTACTATTCTCTATACTATCCACTATACTATCCACTATACTATTTCTCTATACTGACCATTATACGACTTACTATTCTCTATACTATCCACTATACTATTTCTCTATACTGATCATTACACGACTTACTATTCTCTATACTATCCACTATACTATTTCTCTACACAGATCATTATACGACTTACTATTCTCTATACTATCCATTATACTATTTCTCTATACTGATCATTATACGACTTACTATTCTCTATACTATCCCCTATACTATTTCTCTATACTGATCATTATACGACTTACTATTCTCTATACTATCCATTATACTATTTCTCTATACTGATCATTATACGACTTACTATTCTCTATACTATCCATTATACTATTTCTCTATACTGATCATTATACGACTTTCTATTCTCTATACTATCCCCTATACTATTTCTCTATACTGATCATTATACGACTTACTATTCTCTATACTATCCATTATACTATTTCTATCTATACCGATCATTATACGACTTACTATTCTCTATACTATCCATTATACTATTTCTCTATACTGATCATTATACGACTTACTATTCTCTATACTATCCACTGTACTATTTCTCTATACTGATCATTATACGAATTACTATTCTCTATACTATCCACTATACTATCCACTATACTATTTCTCTATACTGATCATTATACGACTTACTGTTCTCTATACTATCCCCTATACTATTTCTCTATACTGATCATTACACGACTTACTATTCTCTATACTATCCATTATACTATTTCTCTATACTGATCATTATACGACTTACTATTCTCTATACTATCCCCTATACTGTTTCTCTATACTGATCATTATACGACTTACTATTCTCTATACTATCCATTATACTATTTCTCTATACTGATCATTATACGACTTACTATTCTCTATAATATCCACTATACTATTTCTCTATACTGATCATTATACGAATTACTATTCTCTATACTATCCACTATACTATCCACTATACTATTTCTCTATACTGATCATTATACGACTTACTATTCTCTATACTATCCACTATACTATTTCTCTATACTGATCATTATACGACTTACTATTCTCTATACTATGCACTATATTATTTCTCCATGCTGATCATTATACAAATTACTACTCTCTATACTATCCACTATGCTATTTCTCTATAGTGATCATTATACGAATTAATATTCGGCGATTACTATTTGAACAAGTATTATTTCTGCAAGTATTATTTGAGAGCGTTACTAATACCAGTATCTGCGTTTCCAAAATTTCGTATACAACGAACATTACGGGATAACGAGAATTCGTTCGCCTAAAGAAAGTAGAACGATCAAACGTCTAACATCCCAAAAAGGCCGATAGACATAATTCACACTGTTGAAAAGGATTTTAAAAACGGCAAGACGTTTGCTTAAACACGGGTATCAACAAAAGTAAAGTTTAGAGTAATAAGGAATAATGTCGGATTAAAAATATAATCCATCAATATCTTAGAAATTGCTAAAATGTAGTGTATATCTTCACAAGCTTAAACTGTCGAAAATTGGGATAGAAAGATTAGTTTGCGCCAAGTGGAAACTGCCTACCTTGAAAATCAGCATTATAAATCATTGTTATTACCGTAATATCAACTGTTGTCAGAAGTCAGAAATATAGCCCAGTCTAAATCAAACAGATGACTACCATTTCCTTAGGTTATTTGGTTTTCAGAACTTGGCCGATTATAGCTCTCCATAACTTCCTGTACTTTGTAACTCTTAGTAACGGTTGTTTTTACGCCATTCATCTGAATCCCTGTTCTGCGATCCATTTACACAAGAATATTTTCCAACCGAAGCGTTCAGATTTGGCACAAGGCTGAATTTAACGTGGGGTATCCGAGCCCGTAGGCTCGGGCAAAAATTCCCCGCAGACCCCGTAAAAAACGGGGTCGGGAAGCTGTCTACCACTCAAATTCTCCGAGCCCTGTTTCCTCATTATGCGTTCCGGTAATTTCAATTGTCTCTTTCTGATTCTAAGTATAACCGTCTTTTTCTTAGGATTACCATTAAAACTTCCACGTTGCTCACATGATCTCTCAATGACATTCGCAGCATTTCTATTGCCTCGAGTCGCTTCTTCATTGTGCGAGGAGACTGTCCCTCAATGCTACCTAAGAGACCCAATATTGCATACTTTGCTTAGTTTTGGAAAGGCCTCTTTCGCTGCTGCAATATGTCTTCGGATTTCGGTGCCACATTTGACGTTCTCTGACTGCATATCTTGAAAATCAGCATTCAAAAATTTAGTTTTTACCTGCGTTCGAAAAGCGACCACTATCGTCGTTGGAAAATACAAAATATTACACATTAAGTTTTATTCAGGTTAGTCGGTGGAAATCTCATTGTACTTTTTTAGTGTTATGGGACATTACCCATAATAACATAATGGACTATTCCATACGTAATAAATACTGCGCCTCAAGAGGAAGCAGGGAGTTCAGTCCGAAGTCGGGCGACCGGCTGACCGGCTGATTTGTTGAACACTCTGCCTTCGGGCGGGGAGGAACCCGAACGAGGCTACGCCGAAGGGCGGAGTCTCTTTCGGGGAGGTAAACGGGTTCAAAGGGCATATTTTTGGCCGATCCCACGGGCTCGGAGATCCCACGTTAAACCGGCCTTGGGCCACATGATGCTCTCGTGAGTGGGGGTGACTAAATATCGTTCAGTCTGAAGTCGGACGACCGGCTGACTGGCTTATCGGTTGAACTCTCTGCCTTCGGGCGGGGAGGAACCCGAACGAGGCTACGCCGAAGGGCGGAGTCTCTTTCGGGGAGGTAAATCGACCCTGAACCCGTGTATACGGGTTCAAAGGGCATATTTTTGGCCGATCCCACGATAAACCGGCCTTGTGCCACATGATGCCCTCGTGGGGTGGGTAACTAAATACTGTTAAGTTTGAAGTCTGGAGTGAAGTCCGTCAGAAGTCCGTCAGTCAGTCAGAGTGAGCGAGTCAGTCAGTCGAGTCAGAAGCAGTCCGAAACAGAGTCGCGTTCAGACAATTACTACTAAACCTGATTGTTCGTACTAACACTTTCTACTTGTCTGTATATATTCCTGTTTGTAATATATCTGTGTTATTCCATATCCGTATTCGAGTTCTTCATTATTGGTTCTACCTTGGACTATCACCGTGGTATAAGGAACCGGACCATAACATTTAGTCCTTTTTAATCCTTTTTTTAGTCTTTTTTAGTACTTTTAAAATCTGTGAAATATGTCTTGCTGTAAGTGGTCACTTAAAACTCAACATCCCCGCTGGCTGAGGGATATCTTTTTTGATTAATTGGGAGAAGGGATAGTGTTATCCGAATTTCAAAACTAAATCAATCTTCAGTTCATTGCCTCTTCTCAGAAAACGATGGCGTTTTGGCTGTTTTGTGAGAGTCAGTAGCGCCACCTGTCTAATTACGATCGACAATGACGAATTGTTTCCCTTGTTTTGAACTGCATTCACCGATATAAACAGATGTCTTATGACTCAGCTGGGCTGAAATGCGTACGATGTTGGATGTGGAGAAAATGATTGAAGTTTTTCAAATGATTAAGTTTTAAAGAACAGTTTTCTCTGATCTTTTCTATTACGTCAACAAAAAATACACTAGATAGGAGGTGCTGAAAAATATGCTACATAGAAGGTGCTGAAAAAATCACGGCCTGATCAAAAAGCTATCAGAAACAAATAAAATATGTTTTATGGTCAATTGGTCAGGTTTGTGGATGTGGGTCAGCTCTAGAGCTTTGCAGCACCTTCTCGTAGAAGGATGACAAATGTAAATAGACATCTTGATTTTAAACGATTTATTTTCAGAGAGTGTTCACCGAATAAACTTCTGCCTCATATGCATTTGTCATAACATTTGAAAATATTGGCTCAGAACAAAGACAAACAAAAAAAAATAAATAAAATAAAACGTTTTTAAATAAATTTCAACGACAATATTTAGATATTTGTACATGGATTTATTTAACCACTTATGTGCTGTTTCATTCCGTTATATTTCTTTTAAAAGCAGCTTCATGATTCCATCCTTCCAGAACATAGCCTCTTTCTAGGTGATGAACTGGTATAAGTGTTTTTATAGTCTTTCAAAGAACGGAAGTTTTTCCCATTAAGATAATTTTCTAAGGATCAAAATGAGTGATAATCCGAAGGTGTGTTGATATAGAAATAAATAAGTAAAAATACGTAAATAACGAGAAAACCAATAGACGGATAATAAAAATCGCCAGGGAAAAAAAACCATAGTTCGACCAAACAAACAGAAAGTTTTTGCAACCAGGATATAAAGACGCGACTGAATGAGAAGCCAAGGCGGACCAACAGATGTGTATATAAACAGATCGAAAATCAACCAAAGCCAGAGTCGTTAAATTAATGTCCTTTCTCTGATGTTGGGGCCACCGTAACATACCAAGAGACAAAATACGATATTTGCACGTCTGGCGTCCCTACACGCCTTATACCCGTCCTTGCTACATTGAAAGCAAACACACCTTCTTTCATCACGCGGTCAAACAGCAGGCACTAAACCGGAATATAAAACATGAATAACTCCTATGCATATATAATTACATTCTTTCTCCCATTTTCTCTCATATGCGTTCACAAAAATAACCTCCCAAAGTACGGTGTGTGTAGCAATGCGTGGGTACTAATTTCTGTAGGATCTTCAAAGGAACGTGAGGTGTGGCATCTCCCTTATGGAAACGATACTATTCGATTGGTCAATTCCGGTTATATTTCATCAGTTGCTATCTTTAATCAGTTCAATCGGGAATAGTACTTGTCTGAATTCAATGTCTGCTTTTGCTAAATGAACTCATAATGCACAATGCTATTTCAATCACACCAGATAGACAGCATCACATTCTTGGGGTGTAAAACAACTTTGGAAGCGTTAATAAAGACTTATTTTGTTTATGCCAAGACCTTTTTCGCTCCATATTGTTGTAGACTATCCATTTTTAATCGCCTGTGATAGTTATTTTTGAAAATGGTCGTTTTTATTTGCGTTTGAACCAAAAATAGCAGATGCTTCAATATTTATTTATCAATCGTTATTGCGCGATCAAACCAATGCAATATTATTTTAATACTTAAAGTAAAAATTGTAAAAATTGCAATTAGCAAATTTTCAAATCTTTTCTCTTCCAAGAATAGCATTTATCACAATTGCTACCTTTTCTACCAGGCTGCATTGAAAACACGAAGTAAATCTCTAGAAGGTTGTCTGGATATATATATATATATATATATATATATATATATATATATATATATATATATACGGCCGCTTGAGAATAACCGGGTGCTGTAAGCTTGGGGGTGCGGGTGGTGTAATAGAGACGGCTAGGAATTGGAAATCAGAGAGTCGAGTTCAAATTTCAGTCGAGTTCGCTATATTCACTTTCGCGCAGATGTTCTTGGGCAAGGTATGTATCCAACTCTTCTCCCCCAGCTAAAATATTTTCTGGCTTTAAATAACCTGCAAAAAGTTGATAAACCGTAAAAAATAATTAATCAATCAATCATTCTCTCTCTCTCTCTCTCTCTCTATATATATATATATATATATATATATATATATATATATATATATATATATCGTTCTAATACCGATAAATAGCGCATAAGTTATTTTTTAGTTGGGGACCAGAAAAAAAAATGTTATATGTGTCGCAAGACTACCATTTCTGTCTGGAAAAATCCCTGGGTAACAGGAAATGATTATAAGCCTAAATGTGTGGCATTTTGAATTAATTTCTGTGTTGTTTTATACTTAAACAGAATATATTTTCTAGTAAATGTATAATTTTAAATGACCAAACAATTGAAATTTGCTGTTGTAGAGTAGGACTCCATGTACTTCCGGCTTTTCCCTACTACTGCGACAATGGACTGCTCCTACTTATAAATATGGTAAGTAGCCACATTAGAGTAGGATTTGAGTTAACTCAAGTTTTTCCGTTCTATGCAAGAGTATTTAATAAACCTCTTCTTTGTTTTCCCCTACTTAGTCTTCTGCTCCTTTGATACTCTCTCTAACTACGGCCTTCCTAATTCTCGGTTATTTTGAACAAAGACAATATTACAACCTTTGCCGTCAGTAAAGCGATAGGTACCGAACGAGTAAAGAATAACTTTCCAGTACGATTCTATTTTCGATAGATCTCCCCAAATGCGGCAACTGCTTTACCGATTAGGCTTCGGAGATCTCCGGTTACAGAAACTCAAATCTGAGCATAAAGTTTTCATTCTTATTTTTCTCAAACGCCTAAAACGTTGCTATCTTTGCATAGACAAATGGTATCAATTGTAATATTAGCTGAATTTCTAAGATGGTATATTAACATTATTAATTTTTTAACAAGTGTTTCTTTCAACATAATATCGATCGCTAAAAACAACGGCGATCGGTAGTCGATGTAAGAGGCAGCCTAAGGAAACCTATTTAGATATTTTAAGAAAGTGAATCCATATTTTGATGGGGGACAGTGTCTTTTAAATCAGCGGTTCTTACAGATTTTTCCTTAATCACACCACTTTCAAACCACTAACCAGTTCTCGCACACCTTTCAACTAACCAACCCGTTCTCGCACCCCTTTCAACCCACAAACCAGTTCTTACACCCCTTTGAAACCATCAACCATTTCTCGTACCCCTTTGAAACCATCAATCATTTCTCGTACCCCTTTCAAACCATCAACTATTTCTCGTACCCCTTTCAAACCATCAACCATTTCTCGTACCCCTTTCAAACCACCAACCATTTCTCGTACCCCTTTCAAAACACCAACCATTTCTCGTACCCCTTTCAAACCATCAACCATTTCTCGTACCCCTTTCAAACCACCAACCATTTCTCGTGCCCCTTTCAAACCATCAACCATTTCTCGTACCCCTTTCAAACCATCAACCATTTCTCAAAACCCCTTTCAAACCACCAACCATTTCTCGTAAAATTTTCAAACTATCAACCATTTCTCGTACCCCTTTCAAACCATCAACCATTTCTCGTACTCTTTCAAACCATCAACCATTTCTCGTACCCCTTTCAAACTATCAACCATTTCTCGTACCCCTTTCAAACCATCAACCATTTCTCGTACCCCTTTGAAACCACCAACCATTTCTCGTACACCTTTCAAACCATCAACCATTTCTCGTACCCCTTTCAAGCCACCAAACAGTTTTCGCACTTTCTTCCAGAATTAAGGAAATGAATAAAAATAAAAAATAAAAATAAAATAAATAAATAAAAATAAAAACATAAAAATAAAATAAATATATATACATAAATAAAATGACGGTAACATCAATATTTACATCATCTTCCAAGCATAAATAAACACAACAGAATTGAACAATATTTAAACATCACATTTCAGCAAACAAATCTCAGCAAT
>CAHIKZ030001216.1:715000-732500 GCA_903632075.3 Acanthosepion pharaonis
AAACTAAACTGATACGAACAGTAGATAGACATGACTAGATCGAAATAGATATTAGTAGACATAAATATGAATAAAAGAAAATTTGATATGAACAGAAATTGATATGAATGCCGTGGTATAAACAGATTATGAGATATATATGGATTGACAATTGAACAAAGGAAGATTGATACGAATAGAGATAAATAGATAAACCCGAACTCACTGAAATCGGTAGGTTAGTACAATTATAATGAACAGACTGAAAAAGATTGATGTCAGAATGAAACTTCTATTGTGAGCACCGGACTGATATAATATCCGCTGATAGTTTCAAATTTATATGTAGAAATTAAACAATATACTATTCTTTCAACCTGACACAATATCCCTTTTGTCTTTTTAGTTATTAACTAGGGTTAGCTGAAGGTCGTCTTAATAGCGCACCAGCGAGTCTTCCAGTAAGGATTGAACCCACTACACGAGACAAGCTTTTCAGCCATCACACAACAATTGTCGCTTTCTTAGGCATCGTGATCCGGGAGATTTTTTATGTTACGCTTTAGTTTACCTTAGTCTGACACAAGGTCAATATAACAGGTTACCGTGTGAGAAGAGAAATGAATACACAGATATAAAAGGTTTTGCCAAACACCAAGATTTTTTTTTAATCGAACAATTGACTGATTTAGACAAGATAGCTATATTCATATAACTACAAAGCAAACACATTTGTCTCTGTACAGCGGCTTCTGAATTAGTTTTGAAAAGCATTCATAGTTAAATTTTCGTTATTTTTTGGAACGTGTCTTGTGGCTGAAATAGTTGGGTATTTCTCGGCGGCGATGATAGTGGGCATCAGGAATGCTGATTTTCCAGGTCCGTACGCCTTTTACATTGAGAATATTGACGCTACAATTAAATGTTACATTTCTAGGGAGTGCAAACAGTGATCAAATATTTCGAATCCAGGTAAAAAAAATGTGACAGGGAAAAAGTCACGGTAAAAAAAGTCACAGGAAAAAAACACGACAAAGCTAGCACACAGCGGACAAAATCTCAGTTTTTTATCCCAAAAGTGGACAAAATCTCAGCCGTTTATCATAAAAGTGGACAAAATCCCAGCGTTATAAATAAATTGAAAATTTAAGGTATTTAAATTCAATTCTTAATGTCAAATTGAGACTTTCTTCACATATGGGGTGCGATTGCTAAATTGCCGCCATTTTATATTTTTAATTTCGCGCAGGCGCATTGTTTGTTTTTGATTTTATCGGCTGCACAGTATAGTAGGGTCAAATGGACACTGTGAGAAAAAGAGCACCATGACACAATTCACCCCACCAGAAATTTGGAAATGGCATGTTGTACTACTTGGCATTCGCGCCGGAAACTCCAATACAAATATTTCAGTGTGTTTGAGTGTCAATCTGTGGACAGTGCAGAGGAATTGTAAAGAGTTGGATGAATCTAATGGTGATTATGAAGATGTTTGGAGTGATCACTAATGAAGGCGACGTTATGCCTCCATTCATCTTCCCACAGGACCTCACTCAACACGGAGAC
Organism: Acanthosepion pharaonis; assembly: GCA_903632075.3. Taxonomy (NCBI): domain Eukaryota; kingdom Metazoa; phylum Mollusca; class Cephalopoda; order Sepiida; family Sepiidae; genus Acanthosepion; species Acanthosepion pharaonis. The sequence goes on from CAHIKZ030001216.1 coordinate 716,546, forward strand.
CTACATCAATTGGCTTAAGGGGGAGTGGTACCTCGTGTATAGGCAATGCGGAACTACAGCACCCCCTACTCGATATAATGAATATTGTTATTGAATATAATGAATATTTTTCTTTAATTCTTTCTTTATACTTGTACATTATATAATCCTTAAGCTCAATATTAGTAGTAAGCTCTTCGTTCATGAAAAATGGCAAAAATTCTTGTATGGAACTGTGTCCTTCAGAGTTACAGTAATGAAGAGTTTGGCTGCTGTGCGCATGTGCTCGCTGGCTAGAAAGAGCGCTGTCTCGCACGCAGAGCCGACCCTGTTGTCCGAGTGTAAAGTAGTGTTTAGTTTTGATTCCGTATGAGTTGTGCTTAAAAAACCATGTACCCTATTCTTGAATGTGCTAAACTGTAGATGATTTTCATGTTTTTTCCAGATATTCTATTTATATTGTTTTGTTTTTATCGGATGTTTTAATGTATAGAAATTTTTAATAAGTTAACCATAATCTCCAAGAAATAAGTTCTGTGACAGTAATTGAACTTCAACAAATTACGTTTTCACAGTTGTCTCTCCATGCGAAAGACATTCAAATATAAGTATTTACATTACAACTTGGAATATGCATTTACATTATTCGGACTGTTATCCTCATCTTCATTGCGATATTCACGACGTTTCAGTTGTTGTACGCCTTCTTCAGGTGATTGGAATTTCGAACCAAACTCCTAAGGTAGATTGGTCAAGTTCCACGCGTTATTTCTCTTTAACTCAACTCTTTAGTTCACTACTGCTCTAGCCCGGTACAACTGCTTGGGTCTAGTCAATGGATCTAACCAACCCCTTTATCCACTGTGCCACGTGACCATGAGGGACATCCGTGTATGAATTTCTCGGACTTATAAACCTACTGTCTCAGCACCCATTTTTACCAGCGCTCATATTGCAATTTTTTGTTATTATTATTGCTTTTTTTTTTACCAGAGCTTATATTGAATTTTTTGTTGTTATTCATTGTTTTTCTTAGAGATCTAGACAAAATTGGATAAGCAACAACAAGGGATATATTAGATTTAATTCTGAATAATACAAACAGAAATGCTGACTCTGCGGATGTAAGATGAAAAATGCATTGTTTTCCTTCTCGTGTTTGCTGTTTGGAGATGATGTAACGTGGACAAAAGACGCTTTTATAAATATAAACAAAATGAAAGAAAAAAACTGATAAACATGAAGTCGAAGAAGTATATTGAAAATGTGGTTTCACTTTCACTTTTGGGAAATGTAAATATTAAGTTATTTAGAAACTTAGTGAAGCGTATAAACTTTAAATCAATGAACATCACATGAAGATTAAAAAGAACCGTGGATTTTTATACAAAATAATAGACTGTATTTTATTTTGTGGAAACTTTGAAACTCCCTTACGTGGACATAATGAAAAATATGATTCAGGAAATCCAGACGTATTTACAGGTTTAATAAATTTCCCATCTAAATTAGATCCAGATTTGAAGAATCACTTAGAAATTAGTATCGTTTTTTTCAAATGTGTTTCTAAGGCCATTCAGAATGAGATATTTGACTGCCTGCTACAAATATACCATGAGGAGATAAGGACAGAAATTGGGGAAGCTTCCTTTGTAGGCGTGCTGGCTGATGACACAACAGATGTTTCGGAACACACTCAAATGGTCATTGTTCTTGATATAATGGAATATGCGTACACCTGTGTTCGCCCTCACTGGAATATGATTGGCTGGTGTCCATCATAAATACCGACGGACGTGTAGGAGAGTCAAGAGCCTTAGTCTGAGAGCTAAGTCTATAACGACGCACATTGGACTACGCCATTGTTCTACACTTCTTACCTGTGACTACAACGCGTACCAGTGGATTACTGCTACCATATTCTACTTGGTTATCGTAGCCAAAACCACTTAGCTACTTCGTTCAAATATATGCCTTTCCGGGACATATCAGTTCTACAGAACGTGCTGAATGGAGAAATATTAGAATGCTTTTGGGGATTCTTTATTCCAGAAAATCAAAACGTATTCTAGAATAATCAGATATATTCCTTTAAGGTAATGGACAAAAACTGCTAGCTCAGACATTTGATGGTGCAAATGTCATGAAAAGCAAAAAAGGGAGGAGTTCAAGCAAATATAAAAGCGGTTTATAGTAGTGCACATTTCATTCCCTGTTATGCACATCAACTTAATTTAATAATGAGAAATGCAGCAAGTATTACACGGAAGGCAAGAATATTTTTCTCTAACATTTTGGCTATTTCAACATTCTTCTTAAGATTACTACAACGTGTTTCCATTCCAAAGAAGCATATGGGCGTCAGCATTCCATATCCATCCTTGATAAGGTGGAACTTTAAAATACGGACCGTGAATAAAGTTAATGAAAATGTGCAAAATTTAAAAAGCTAAATTACTGAAATTCAGTTAACATCAAATGTAGGTCAAATCACTGCAGAAGCAACAGGAAGTTTACAATACCTGAATGGTGATAAGTTCATGTTTTAGTTAGAGTTTTTTTTATTAGATTATGACTAATGTTGAAGTAATTTACAACCAAATGCAATCTCAAGAAATTAGTGAGTTTAAAGTCAATGAATATATAACAGATTTCAAAACTGCTATTGTAAAAATAAGAAACTCGAATACTGTGAGAATCCTTCAAAGGCACAGATGGCAGAAGCAAATAAAGTGCATGACTACATATGTGTTGATATAATGGACAGATGTTCTTCCACTAAACACTTAGTAGCTGCTAAATTGTTCAAGTGTAATTAATCTGATTTGAAACAAATGTTACTTTTAGTTTAGAATATAGCAGAAATGCTTTTTTAAACACGGCGGTGGGTGATTATTTAAGATATTTACAGGTTGACAATTTGACTGATAGACAGAATTTTATCTAATTTTTTATAGTGGACATGTCTGTAACAATTTCTTGAGGAATATAACGTGAGCGCCTTTTTATATAATTTTTATAATTTAAATTTACTATAGTTATCGCTCTTATTTTCTGATAATGTCGTGCATAGACTTCCGTATTTACAAAAATCGACGCACACACACAAATTCAAAATTATTTTTAAATTACTGTGGGTCACTGAAGTGTAGTAAGTTGTTCTATTTATGATTAGTAAAAATTATTTAAAGTTTTTAGTTCGACATTTTTATCTATATTTACTTCGTATATTTACATTGATTTATTTTATACATCACAAACATTTTTATTTTATTATTTTTATAGAAAAAGTTTTCATATTTATTTATAATATGCTAAATAATAAAAATATTTACATAATTATTTCTTTATTACATAGTAAATAATAAATATTATCTTTTAATTTGGTCATATATTTTTATAATATCGTAAAAATAAAAGATTTTCACAGTAAATAATAAAAATATTTTTATAAATATGTAAATAAATAATTTATTGTCAGAGTTCACAAATTAAATTCTATCCACATGTAAAAAATATTGTTCTCATATCTTTTATAATCTTGCAAATAAATTTTTGAATAAATAATGTGTTTGACATTTTTGTTGTCACTTCTTGAGAAAAATGCATAAATTCATTTTTATATCATATTGTTTTATTAAAATTCTAAAAATAACTTTATAAATCAGTAAAAATTGCCGTGGGATTATAAGCTGAGATTCTTTTTCTCATAATGAGGCCCCAAATTTTCATTTTTTTATTTTAAATATAAGTATATTTCTGATCATTTCCTCTCCTCTTTAAAGCTTCCTCGTTACTCACATATTCTGTACATAGTATTCGCCATATTCATTGACAGAACTACATCTAGCTTCAGGTGTCCTTTTCATCCGTGAGGAAACATCTAACATAGCAGTTCACAATTTTCTTACTTTCCTAGGATATTTTCCTAAGTAGTTAGGAAGGAAGTACCAACTCACTTGGAAATTAGACGCATCACAATCTACTTACTCCAATCTTCCTTCTCTGTGCTAAGTGAGACGAAAAAAAATGTGTAACTGTGTATTTCTTATCGTTCACAGAATTTGGTGCTCGGGACCAGGATTCGAATGCTGATTTCCAAAGCATGCACTCAAGAGAGACTTACAGTACAATACTTTTTTTGATGTACCATATCCCTTCAGGATGTAGTTCATTATGTTCTGCTATCCATTTGCACAAGTTACTTGCTGTTTCTCTCTGTTCCTCTTGTTTTCAGTATGACTTGTGAGTATCAAATTCTCCTATGCTTCTTTCTTTCAACTAAATCTTTATGATTCTAAATACAAGTATGTAAGAGTATCGTTATGACATAACAATTCAGTACTGTTTCCCTTGTTTCTAATAAAATTTTCCTTTATCTTAATACTATGTTTAACTTTTAGAAAGTATCTTTCGCTACCCCAATGCGTCTTCGGATTTTGGTGTTGCTTTTTCCGTCCTAGATATTTAAATTTTTGCATCATTTAATTCGGGTATCTCCAATTTGTAATTTGCATGTTGAACTGTTTCTTTTGCAGACAACTATATCTTCTGTTTTCTTACAATAGATAATTAATCCTTTCTTCCCGCTTTCTTTTACTACCTTCTGTAGGAGTTCATGTAGTTTTATTTCTGTGTTTTCTATCAATGCTGTAGCATCTGCATATCTAATGTTATTAAGATTGTGGCCGTCAATAATGAATCCTCATAGGAATTTAAATTTTTAGCATTGCTTCAATTTAAGGGTTGAATAAGTCTGGTGAGACGACACATCCTTGTCTTACATCCTTTTTTATTTTTGTGTATTTACTGAATTCATTTTCTATCCTTATGCAGAGGGAGTCTGAATTATTTTAATAGCCCTCCCAAATAAACCTTACTTGAATAATATTTCAAACATTTCTTTGTGACATAGCTTAATACTGTTGGATAATCACATGTATACATCCTTTAGGGTTTGAACTGCTCTTTTTGATACCATTCTGGGCATAAATATTGCATTCCTTGTTTCAGTTTCTTTAACGAACCCGCACTGTTCTTATCCTATTTTGGGTCTAATTCCACTACGCACTCTATTCATCAGAATTCGGATGATAAGTTTTGTAATGAGGCTCATTAGGCTGATTACCCGATGGAGTTCGCATTCGTTTGCATCTGGTTTCCCAGGCAACGCTATGAAAATGGATCTACTTAGGTCTTCCGGTATATCACCTTTGTTGTAAATTTCATACGGTAGAATAATGGATTGTAGCTCGAATTGAGCAGTTCGAATTTCAGTCGAGTTCATTACATTCATTTACGAAATTGGGAAATGTATGAAGCCATCTCTCCCTTCTCCATATATGGGTAAAAAGCAGGACATTTGGGGTTCTATAGCCTTTGATAGCAACCGGTCTAGGAGAGGGAATTCAAAACTGTATGTCGCCCTGGCGAAGTACATACTATGCAACTAGGCAAAGGATCGCTCGATGACCCCGATGACTGCGAGTTCTGGGCATGATGACAAACTACATCCGGCAGCAAGGCCTCTGAACGGGAGATTGGAGCTTTTGAGGAGCGTGGAACCACCTCTTAATTGCTATTGTTCCCAGGTCTACCCTGGCCCGGGGTAGTAGCACCTGTTAGGGTCCTAGCTATGGGCAAATAGTGAAATCCCCAACAAAACACTATGAAAGTATAAAAATATATTTTTATAGCAAAAATACCAGCAATACATTTTTTTTATATAAATAATAACAAAAATTCTTATTTATAGTATCATGGCCAGCTATGCATTTTGTCTGTAGTTGAAGGCATACAGTTGCTTTCGAAATATATTTAGTTGAATCATAAAATTGTATAAATTATTTACATTTCGGCGTTAAATAACCCATAGAGGTGTTGATATGCCGCTAAACAAAATCAACTAACCAACCAATTCGGCTACGGTCAATTCTTTGTTTTTTTTTAGGAGTTCCTGTAGTTAAATTTCTATGTATGTGATTAACCAAAAGAAAAAAAGAGAGAGAAAATTGTAGAACTTTCTTTCACCAGCTTGGTTTGCATATTTAAGATTTTTTTGACGTGTTCAATGCAGAAAATAAACGTAAAGGGATTCTACATTTCTGTCTTCCTTTTGGAACCGGCCTACGAATCTTTTCCGGGATGCGATTAGCGCAGCTTAAATTTAAGATGGCCGTTATAAGCAACGACTATTGACAACGTCACATATAAAAAAATAAAGTAAAAAAAAAAATCTTGAAGACTAAAAAAATGAAAAACCGATGAAATATTTGGAGTTCGTTGGAATCTGATTAGCCTTTGAGCTTCTGCAAATGACCCGCTCTTCGAACATCATTCGGACAATAGAATATAATTTACTGATCGTTGAAAACTCTAAGTGCTGAATAATAAAGCGGATTACTTTCTGAATAAAACACGCCACCTGGATACAAGGTAGGTAATTGTATAAACGAGTGAACGAAAGGCTCGGACAAACAGAGAAATTGAACGGAGGGGGTGTGGCAGCTTCTTGTCCTGTGGCAGGGTAGCCGTCTGTGCCATCACGTCTGAACGGGGGTATTCAAATATGCTCATAACGGAATCGACAATGCGGACTTTTTATAGAACAGACAGCGAATAGAAGAGTATTTTATTTCTGGTGTCAAGGATTAAGATGGCCGACAATAGGATAAGGAAGAACGATATCTATTTTACCTATTAGTTTTGTAATTGATCTGGACTGGCTTTACAGTTATCCTGGGAAAGCAACCGACCCATTTAATACAACAATGTCTTATCTCTTCTTTCCGTTACACTATGCCTCTCTCTCTCTATATATATATATATATATATATATATATATATATATATATATATATATATATATATATATATATATATATATCTATCTATCTATCTATCTATCATATCTATCTCATTTCTATCTATCTATCTATCTATCTATCTGTTCATTTCTATCTATCTATCTATCTATCTATCTTAGTCTGTTCATTTCATCTATCTATCTATCAATCTATCTTAGTCTGTTCATTTCTATCTATCTATCTATCTATCTATCTATCTATCTATCTATCTATCTATCTATCTATCTCAGTCTGTTCATATTCTATCTATCTATCTATCTATCTATCTATCTATCTATCTCAGTTTGTTCTATCTATCTATCTATCTATCTATCTATCTATCTATCTATCTATCTATCTATCTATCTCAGTCTGTTCATATCTATCTATCTATCTATCTATCTATCTATCTATCTATCTATCTATCTATCTATCTATCTCAGTCTGTTCATATCTATCTATCTATCTATCTATCTATCTATCTATCTTAGTCTGTTCATATCTATTTTTCTACTGACGGCAACAATGGTAATTTGTATTATCAAGAAAAAAGCCAGAGCTTTAAATGCTGGCTTTTAAGGGAGGTAAGCTTCGTACTACGAATTTTGACGCTATACAGTCTTCCTCTCGTTCTTTCATTTAATTTGGCATGATGCTAAATTAAATTTTAATAATTTTCCTGATTTTTGTGCCCTTTTCTATCTCTATTTGGGGGTGGGGACGCTTTTGGGGGGTGCTTTTACCTTCTGTTGCTGCTGGTATCTTTTATTAAAATTGACCGAAACAAAGTTTAATTACCTCCTAAATTGACTGACGCCGCATAAAATCTTACAAGTCTGATGTCGGTGTAAGCGAAACTCGGACGAAATCCAGCACTGCGCGCATTTAGGTAACCGTCCTGAAAAGTGTGGTTGGTGTTATAGAAGATTTTACCAAATCAAATCCTATGTTCAATTCTAAGCGCTGAACTGTTGAACCCTCATAGAATCATATTTATATTGTATATCATTAGGTAGTAATTCTTCTACGCAAATTTTATTAAATATGGCGGAGTTGAGTGTTTTATCATTTTGTGGCGAAATTGTCCATCGTGTTTGCTTATCCGATTTGGTTTCACGCTTTCGATTAATATTTTAGACATTTCCACTTTTAATACTGAACTACAAACTTTATTACAGTGGAACCTCGACTCACGAATTTAATTCGTTCTTGAAGCCCGTTCGTAACCCGAAATGTTCCTAACCCGAAATTATTTTTCCAATAGGAATCAATGTAAAATAGATTAATCCGTTCCTGGTCCTAAGATGATTGCTTAAACTTTAACAACAGTACTTTGTGCACAAGCTTATACACAAAACTAATGAAAATCGTTAAATCAAAGAAAAAAGTAAAGTAAACAGATAAAATCTAGAGGAACATTTTAATTTTACCGTCCGTACCTTTAAGTAGAAGAGTTAATGGCGTCAGTGGAAGGGAGAAGGAAAGAGATGTTATTGTTTGGAAAAGGGGAGGAAAGACATGATCGTCTTTTTATTTATAAGAATAGTAGAGATCGTTGATTTTGCCATATGAAACTGAATAGGAAGAGACAATATCATCAACAATTGTTTTTCTCTTAGCTTTTCTTTTTTCTTTACCAGTATCACTGCTAGCTTTCTTTGGAGTCATGACTGAGGACTAATGAAGAGGAAAAAAGGCACAGTCCAATAAAATTGGAAAAGAAAAGCACAACACATGAATGTATACAACATGGCGGTCGACTGAGAAACGAGTCCGTTCGGGCTAACTCGGTTCGGTTCGGTTCGAATCGGTTCGAATCGGTTCGGGGCAGTTCGACACGGATCGGCTCAGTTCGGCTTGGTTCGGATCGGTTCGTCAATATTGTTGGAGAACCAAAATTGTGTTCGATAAGCGAGGGATTTTCATCTCGAATTTTCTGTCCGAAAACCGATTTGTTCGACATGTGAGACGTTCGAGAACTGAGGTTGCTCTGTATTTACGTTATTTCTATTCGGACTATTGTCCTCATTTTTGTTATCATAACGTTTTGTTCCCTCCCCACTTGCTTTAGGTGTATATCGCGGGTGACCTCATATGTATATCTGGGAAACCTGCAGGGTATTCTGAAGTGAACACTTTATTTAATCTATGGGAGTAGACTGTTCTTTTTCCACTGCACATGTCTAGGGATATCTGTTATTTAGTACTGTCCAGATATTACGCGACCGTTTCCACTGAGTTCCAAGTGCACACTAACAGGGATTGAATTCACTATCACTATGTCAACAAATTCCCAATCAACATTTTCTTGGCCATATTTCCGTCCTGAGTAAGACAATAAACTACATCCGTGTCCTGGGTAAGACGATAAACTACATCTGCATCCTGGGTAAGACGATACACTACACTCGCGTCCTGGGTAAGACGATAAACTACATTCGGCCGCAAGGCCTTTGATCATGAGGTTTTGAGGAGTGTGGAACCACCTCTTAATTGCTAACGTCCCCATGTCTACCCTGACCCGGGGTAGTAGCACCTGTTAGGGTCCCAGCTATGGTAAATAGTTAACTCCCAAAAGGGGTTAAAACCCTATGAAAGTGTAAAATAGGTTTTAATACCAGTAATATATTCTTGTAAAAGGTTATTAACAACAATGAATTTTGGAAGAAAAAAAATATTACCAACAATACATTTTTGGAAAAAAAATATTAGCAGCAATAAAAATCTTGTCGGCATTAAATAACCCATTAAGGTCGATATACCGTAAAAGAAACCAAACCAACTTGGCTATGTTCTACCTCCTGTTAGGATTACTCGGCACAAATTTTCTGATGAATTAAGATCTGAGGGTCGTTTTGTTAACTCCGTACTTTTTAAATATTTTGGCAAGGTGGGCAATATATTTGCGATGAGTAGTTGTCATCTGTACCGTTCGAGAAACGTCTTGTCTAAGATCTTACAACAATCCTCGGAATTTATTTTGAAAGCATCAATGTTAACGGAGGCCAGAATTTTACTGTTTTCTGTTTTTAACACGAGTTTAAAACCTACTTCACCTTCTCGCTGTTGTCTTTTCAATCGTGTTGGTTAAATATTTTCGGGAAGAACCTAACCTGTAGCCCAGTCTCAAGCCCATTAAATGTACTTCTACATTTATCACTAAACACTGCTGTTGAGAAATCGTTTTTTTTTGTATCATATATATACTCACGTATCATGCGACTTTTGAAGACCTAATTTTGGTTAGTCTGGTTTGGTTTGGTTTGGTTTGGTTAGTCTGGTTTGGTTTTGGTTTGGTTAGTCTGGTTTGGTTTGGTTTACAGCATAACAAGCTCAATAGGTCATTTAATTTCGACAAGATTTTTATTGCTGGTAATATATATTCTTTCAAATGTGTATTGCTGGTAAAAAAATTTCCCAAAAAGTATTGCTAGTATTAAAACATATTTTTATACACTTTCTATTGAAAAAAAAAGAAATTTTGTCGGCACTAAATAGCCCATTGTGCTTGATATGCCGTAAAACAAACCAAACAAAACCAAACGATTCTTCTGTTAAGCTTAAGAGGAATTATACATTCGTATTGCTCAAACTGGAGCTCAATAGTGTTATAAAAACGACAAAAAATTCCAGTATGATATCTTTAATCAGTTCTAGGATAAAACGGTTCAGATCTTAATCTGACAAATGGACAATTTTGGTATATGTTGCTGCTCCACCGGTATATATATATATATATATATATATATATATATATATATATATATATATATATATATATATAATATATATATAAAGACAAACCTAAAAGACAGACTACCTATTTTTTTCACCTACGCGGGTCGTCAGGGCAGACTGACGATCCACGTAGGTGAAACTTAGATAAGTTAGTCTGTCTTTTTGGGTTTATTTACTTATTTTGCTCTACTTAGCGTATTGCGCACTTTGCTTAGTATTTTTTACTTTACTCGTATCGGAAGTTTTTTTTTCTTTGGATTCTAAACTTAGATTCTAGACGATTATTTTCGCCGGATGTACATGTTCTTAGTTCTTTCTTTTTTCCCCTTGGGTATTGGTTTGTTCATTTACAAGCTAAAACACCTAAGGTTTTGCTGGACAGAGTTAGCTTAAATTTATAAATTTATTAAGTTTATTATATATATATATATATATATATATATATATATATATATATATATATATATAAATGGATTCATTTAAATAAACTGTTTTGAATTCCTCCTACAAGCTGTATCTTTTTAATGTTTTATTATATTTTTTCAATTTTCAAATAGGGTATTAGACATCCGGACCAAAAATGTTGATAAACTGCCCAAATTTAATGTTTTTGTTCTATATTTGTTCGAGTTTATTTACATCATTCGGACTGTTATCTTCATCTTCATTGCCATATTCTCAACGTTTCGGCCGTTGTACGCTTCCGCCTTTTTCAGGTGACCGGAATTTCGAACCAATCCCTTTATTTCGTCCACCGAGGTAGATTTTTTCTTGTTCCACGTGCCATGCCTCTTCCGGATGTCTGAGTTATTTCACTTTAAATCAAATCTTCAGATATTATTTTTGTTCACCATTGCAGTAGCCTGGTATTGAACTCGCAACTCTTTGGGTCTAGTCATTGGATCTAACCAATGTCTTTATTCACTGGGTTTTGTTTGAGTTGATTATTAAGTTCCTGATAATGGTTAAAACGGTCGAAAATAATGGGACAAAAGCAGATCAAAATCAAGGTGTTGACATTTCATACTTGATCAAAAATTACTCGGAAATTTTTATCTTCTCACCACTGCTCAGTTCGGAAGTTAGTGTCTGACACAAGACAATTTTAACCTTCTCTCTTTTTACCGGAATAACACAAAGGGATTTCGAGTGATACGTAGGACAAATGGTATCAAGATGGCTAAATGCCTTATCCGAAAACCTGGAAAAAGAAAAAGAAACTCGGTTACTTTAGTGGTTTTTTAGATATTAAACATCCTGTGCGATGGATATTAGGCTATTACGCGATTTGGCTAATTTTGCTGTTACACCCGGTTTTGTAGGTCTGATGAATTGAATCGTATTTACGGTTCCAATGGAATAAATTATGACCATGGAATATTAGTGTTTAAGCCTTTTTATTATATCCTTACTCTGTCCTGGACGTTGAGTTTTACCTGGATTCTATCCTCTTGAAATTTTTTTTACACTCACACACATATATATATATGTATGTGTATGTACGTTTGCATATGTATTTGTGTGTTTTAGATATATGTACATATATATGTATGCGTATATTAACAATTAATATTATCAATACATATATATATCAATTACATATATATATATATATATATATATATATATATATATATATATATATATATATATATATACACGCGTAGGGTGATGAAAATTTCACGTATCGAATAAAAAGGAATTTCAACCAAAAATGCTAATGATTGTTCAGACCGTGAACTTAGCACTCCTATCTATCTATCTATCTATCTATCTATCTATCTATCTATCTCATTCTGTTCATTATATATCTGTCCCATTCAGTTATCTATCTATCTATCTATCTATCTATCTATCTATCTATCTAGCCAAGTCTGTTCATACTTATCTCTCTATCTATCTAGCCAAGTCTGTTCATATCTATCTATCTCGCCAAGTCTGTTCATATCTATCTATCTATCTATCTATCTATCTATCTATATATATATATATATATATATATATGTGTATGTATAAATCACAGATCCTATTTCAGTATATAAAGTGTTTCACATGTTGAAATTTTGAATGGCCAGTCTTCGCATTTTTCTCTGAATTTCCCACACATCTACTTTCACACCCCTCAACACATCCTGTTCTCTTCACCACCCGTCCCTCCCCCGCAACTTCATTTTGACCTCCCGACCCGTCTATCAAGCTACACCCCTATAAACACACGCCCTGTTGGCTTCGTGTTAGTAACAATGGCGCGTATCTACACACCTTTAATTCAGTACAGGTAAAAACGGGTTCACGCATGTTTGCGTATATCAGCTCGCCATGGCCAAGCAGCTTGAAATCAATCGAAACGTTCACCAACTGCCGCATGAAGACTCGTGGCTGAACGATATTTTACGCTTCACTTTTTTTCATTTCCAAATATTTACGCTACTCGAGAATCGGAACCCGAGAAATGACGACCCGACTTTTTACTTTTTTTTTTTAGTTTATGCTTCATTTATGATATTCGCCGATGTATCTATCTATCTATCTATCTATCTATCTATCTATCTATCTATCTATCTATCTATCTCAGTCTGTTTGTCTATCTGTCGGCCTGTCTGTCTGTCTATCTATCTATCTATCTATCTATCTATCTATCTCAGTCTGTCTGTCTATCTATCTATCTATCTATCTATCTATCTATCTATCTATCTATCTATCTATCTATCTCAGTCTGTCTATCTATCTATCTATCTATCTATCTATCTATCTATCTATCTATCTCAGTCTGTTTGTCTATCTGTCGGCCTGTCTATCTATCTATCTATCTATCTATCTATCTATCTATCTATCTATCTATCTATCTATCTATCTATCTCAGTCAGTCTGTCTGTCTGTCTGTCTATCTATCTATCTATCTATCTCGGTCCGTTCATTATATATCTATCTATTCGAGCATACAATATTTATCCTTTTAAAATTAGACTGATATAAATACATGTGTATTTTAAATTTATCTGTTTAGACGTTATTTTTTTCTTGGATACACATATTTGAGTAGGTGTTCTGTTTTTATTAAAAAAGTACATAAATTTATTTACTGTTTAATACAAAAATAAAAACAGAACACATATGAGCATGCATTTAAGAAATTACGTTTAAACAAATAAATTAAAAATCTGTAGGATTCAATCCTTTTCCTAAATACATACATACATACATCTATACATACATACATGCATACATCTCTCTCTCTCTCTCTCTCTCTCTCTCTCTCTATATATATATATATATATATATATATATATATATATATATATATATATATATATATATTAATCAATTTGCCCCAAGCAAGGCGATAACTCTACTAAGGCTCAAGGGACTGACGAAAGTGAAAGACAAAAATAAGATTTAGAAGGAACTGGAAATATTATATAAATTTCAGAATTTAGGCGGAATGGTTTGATGTAAAAAGTAAAAAGTTGAAGTAGAATTTAAAAGGAACCGGAAATCTAAACCTAAAGAGGAGACGAGTCAAACTTCTAATCATGCTCAAAAGATATGGGGGGGGTGCGAACCGGACGATAAATGAACCTATGTGCTCCTATTGATAAGCCATTTCATTATCTATCTATCTATCTATCTATCTATCTATCTATCTATCTATCTATCTATCTCGGTCCTTTCATATCTGTCTATTTTGATCATTTCATATCTATCTATCTATCTATCTATCTATCTATCTATCTATCTATCTATCTCAGTTAGAATCGAAACCAGGTACGCAGCTTGAATCCAAGTGAGCACGCCAATGGATCGAATGCAGTTGGGATCGAAATATTGCACGCAATTAGAATGTACATCAGGTATGCACTTAGAATCGATTAATTGTTTGATTAATTCGTTTTCGACGGCTTATCAACCGTTTGCAGGTTATTTAAGGCCAAAAAATATTTTTACATTGTAAGAATTTTGCTTTTAATGGCTTAGTAATACAATTGTTACTAATTAACCCATAGCCGGGGGAAGCAGAGGTGGATTCATGTCTTTCCTAAGGGTATTTGCGTGTAAGTGAATATAACGAATCCAGCTGGAATTAGAAATCGGCTCTCCGATTAACGATTCCAAGCTATTATCAATTACACCAGCCGCGCATTCAAGCTTACCGCACCTGCTATTCCCAAGCGGTTACCCATATAAGGAGTTACCAGGTTCAACGTTGCTTAGAATCAAAATAAGGCAGTTAAAATCTAACTCGGGCACGCAGTGAGAATCGAAATCATGTACTCAGAATTAAAATAAATCCACTTCGAATCACTTGAGCACTTGTTCTTTTTCTACAAGTGCGCTCCATATTTTATAGTTGCCTGCATAATTCATTTTAAAATGGCTAAAGAAGCAGATGAAAGCGCTTGGGAGAATTCTTGTACTGTTTTATTTTCAACAAACGTGAAAATGTAAGAATCCTGCAAAAACTGAATTGTCCGTGTCTCTCATATTCAATAAAACATGTTTAAAAGAAAGGTTGTTGCTCAATTATACATTGATATATTTATATAACGTATAAACAGAATATATATATATATATATGTGTGTGTGTGTGTTTCATTAAAAACGACAGACAAGGTACTACAGTTAAGCTTTTTATTTATTTTTTCTTGTGTTCGAACAAGAGCTTTCTTTTCTGGACAATGAGTGTCTAAAAACTGTTTTAAAATTGTTAAGAGTTGACTTTTTCTTTTAGTATCAATATTAACTACGAACGAGGCCACAATATGCTAACCGTATTCGGAAATTAATAACATCTCTACAACACACTAAAACATACACATAATGCACACACTCAATTAAGCTGAAAAATCGAATCACCCTTGAAAATGGCTAAAGGAATAGCCGAAAGCGCTCGGAACTATAAAACATTTGAACAGTTTTTACACACTCTTTATCCAGAAAAGAAGGCACTTGTTAGAACACAAGAAAAATTAAATAAAAAGCTTAACCGTAGTACCTTGTCTGTCGTTTTTAATGAAACATGCATAAATGAAGGATTGCTACCTAAATATACAACCACACACACACACACACTCGCACACACACATATATATATGTATATATATATATAAATATGAGTGAATTACAATTAACGAGATCCAAACAATTTACCTCATACAGATAATCATTTTGTCCATGGGAAAGTAGTTTTGCTTTGGACTTATAAGTGTAAATATATTTACTAAAATGAATAAATCGTTTCTTCACAGGGAATTTGAAAAGTAAAAGAAGGAAAGCAGGAAAGAATAAAAAGAGAGGGAGTAAGAATTGGCCTAGAGGAGGGAGTTATATAGATAAAGAGGGTTAAGGGACTTAAGGTGGTTGTGGTGGAGGGGGTGCAGATAAAGGCGACGGTT
>CAHIKZ030001216.1:737500-805000 GCA_903632075.3 Acanthosepion pharaonis
TTCGCCCACACCAGTTTAAAACCGAATCTAAAGGAACAAAAATCCCTCGATATTACAGAGATGTCTCTCCTGCCATCGTCCCCACCCACTGTCCACTGGTCAGACAAGATTAGCCTTTTTGACCCTTGCTTTCATTGCTTTCACCTTCATTGTTTGCTTTTACTTTCCTTTCTACGTCTCGGCACTTTTTTTGTTTGAGAAAAAGAAACACCCCCTTCCCAAAAAAAAACAAAACAAACAAAAACAAAAAATGGCGTCTTAAAAAAAAAAAAAAAGAATATTTCGTTTCTTCAATAAATGAATTTTCCTGACTTCAAAAAGAAAAGTTGGCTGACCAGAATGTCCGACTTGAAATCGAAAGGAGTCGGCATGGTTTTTATTTTCTCTGTTATTTTTCTCCTTTATTTTAAAGGTGTTTATTAACTTGAAGCTAGACGTCCCGTTGGTAAATTGTCTGCTCTTTGATATCCACATCTTGAATGTGGTAGGTGTAAATCCATTTCTCCGAATATTTGGTCTCTTTGATAACGTTTAAAAATTACCCGCCTTTAGTCATCAAAATTCGCTGAATAACTTTTAATAGTAAAAACGCTTCCGTTGTCTTTGAAGACATCGAAAGAATCAAATTATATTTCTGCATGCTCTTTAGTTAGTTAGCGTGTCGTGTACGTTACATCCAGCCAATACCACGTTAATAATGGACAATTTCGTTATGATCGCGAGGAAAGACGGAAAAGACATAGCAGCGACTCTGTTTGGCTTCAGTGATAAAAATAAATAAAAAAGAAAGAAAGAAAGAACAAATGAAAGAAAGAAAGAAGGAAAAGAGAAGATAGAGGAGATGATAACGCTCTCATGCATTTAACGTCTGCTTCAGTGAAATGGAAAAACTTGTTAATGTTAACATTACTTACGTAATTTAAGTAACGAGAATAGTGTGAAGGAGAAATAAATAAATGAATAATATTACTTGTACATTATACGAGAAAGACAAAGAGGGAGAGAGAGGGGGAGAGACAGAGAGAGAAGGAGAGAGAAAGGGAGAAAGAGAAGGGGGGACAAAGAGAGGAAGGGAGAGAAAGGGTAGAGACAAACAAATAGAGGGGGGAAAAGAACGAGGGGGAGGGAAAGAGAGGCGATGGCAGAAAATAGAAAAGAATGGAAAAGTATACATAGAAAGGAATGCAAAGGAAAAGAAATAAATTGTTTGTAACGTTAAAATGGACGTATATCATTTTCGTCTTTATTCTTCAATTTTATCCAAGTTTCATGGAGAATGGTATAAATTTTTACGGACTACTTAAGTAGAGTGGTCCCTCGTAGGTATCAAATTCCTAAGAATTATACAGTGTGTTTTTTCTTCTTTCTACTTTCTTTGATGCAGAACACAGAAGAGAAATTGTTGAAAATGGATGCTTCCATAATACGGCAAAACATAATAATGTTTGTAAAAATTCCATTGTTGGTCAGGAACTATTTTATGGAATCGCTGGGTAAAATTTACAAACAAGAGGAAAATCTTCTTCTGTGTTCCGCGTCCCTTCAGGACGTGGGCGAACATAGCTCTCCACATTTTCCTACCCTTTTTAGCTCTTAGTAATGATTTTCTTTTATCATTACTCTCACTCCCCGCCCTGCCATCCATTTACATAAAATCGTCAGATTGGTGACTCGCTGCTTCTTTACAACTTTTGCATTGACTATGTCCTGTGAGGGTCAAATTTTCCAAACCTTCCGTCCTCATTATCTATCCCAGACATTTCCGCTGTCTCTTTCCGATTCTGAATATAAGTGCCCTTATTTCCATCTCTCTTAAGACTTTTTAGTTGCTTACGCGCTCCGTCAATGATATTCTCAGCATCCTTCTGTAGAACGACATTTCTTTTGCCTCCAGTTTTCTCTTCATCTATATTTGTTGCCACGTAGGGGGGGTGATATTACATAACAGTTCAGTACTATTTACTTTGTTTCAGTTGCTTTAAGTCTCTTCTTCATCTGTAAGGGAATTGTCCAGTATTCATTGCCATATAGGAGGAGTGATATTACATTGTTCAACACTATTTTCTTTGTGTTTCTAACAAAATTTTCCTGTTTCTTAGTACTTTTCTTAGTTTTTAGAAGGCATCTTTTTGCCATTCTAATGTGCCTTCGAATTTCAGTGTCGCCTTTTCCATTTCTACATCTTCTTATGATTAGTAAAAGGAAGGAAAGAAAACAATGTGAATCAGTTATTAATTGTGCCTCTTCATCACAGCTTTTATCCTCGGTAAAAGGATGAACGCAATGGTCCCACATTACATGACATGTCAAATTAGCTATTTATTTTATATTGATTCAACTTTCAATGCAAAACAGGGAGCTAATTTTGCATCAGAAGAAATTGACTAAATAGATTGTAAACAAAACCCCCGAAAATACATTGATGAAACATTTCGTGATTTAAAAACATCTATACCCGAACATGAAAGGGCCATGAATTAAACAACGTTGTCTGGTGTCGTTAACGCATTTGTGATCACACTTATCACATGGAAAAGGCCTTTTGAATAAAAAGTAAATAGAGTTCCGAGTTAATAGTGATATTAAAATCATATTAAATCACAATGGTATTGGTTAATAGACAAATCGTTGGGTTGGTTTGACTCTCCTTCCCTTGATGAATTGGTAAGAAGGATCTAGAAAAAATGCAATTTGTTTTAGATATATTATTCTGTATCTGTCTATATTTCTGAGATGTGGTATTATGTACATTATTTGGACTATTGTCCTCATCTTCGTCGCCATATTTATTACAACGTTTCGGCCGTTGTACGCTCGACCTTCTTCAGCTGGTTGGAATGTCGAACTGAACCCTTTATTTCGCTCACTGGGGTAGACTGTTCTAGTTTCACGTGCCATGTTTAATGATGTCGATTATCAGTTATCTCCTGTTATCTCTTCAAGTTCTCCACTGCCTTAACCGGGTATTGAACTCACACTCTTTGGGTCCTGTCACTGGATCTAACTAACGCCTTTATCCACTGTGTCATGTGTCTTCGAGCGGCATTTAAGTACTGAATTAATGTTTAAGCTTACTGTTTAAAAGTTCAACGATAATTCTTCTGCTGCCATTTAATTTAAAGATGATTTGATGTACGTAGATCCTTATTTTCCGTACAAACAATTATTTTTATTTCATGGATGACAGTACAGGAAACAATTTATAAGAAAGAATTAATATAGTATAAAGATGGGAATATAGAAATTAGAATTAGTTATACAAACATCTGAAGACTGAGAGAATGTACAATGAGATATCTCCCCTTGCTCCTAGAAATCCCATGAAAGGCCCTAGTGTGGTATTCAAATGTACAATGTGATATCTCCCCTTGCTTCCAGAAATGCCAAGAAAGGCCCTAGTGTGGTATTCAGATGTAGAATGAGACATCACCACTTGCTTCCAGAAATGGCATGAAAGTCCTTAGTGTGATATTCAAATGTACAATGAGATATCTCCCCTTGCTTCCAGAAATGCAATGAAAGGCCCTAGTGTGGTATTCCGATGTTCACTGAGATCAAGGGGATAATCGGCCATTTCTGAAGTTTCTCATCAAAAAAGAATGAAAACACACTAAACGGATACTTGCACACACCATAATCGAGGCTTCTCGACACGGTGGGCGTTATTAATGCATAACTTTTAAAGACGCCAGTCGCTGTCTGATGGTCACTGGGGTTTAGCTGCGGGTATTAGCGACAGAAAGAAAAAGTCGGTTGGTTTAATGTTTTCCACTACAAGTTAAGGCTAATAGACTGAGAAAAGTTGAAAGTGTTCGCGTGAACAGAAAATTTAAAACTAACAAGGAAGGGATTGAAAAAGAGAAATGAAAGAATCTTAATACGATTTGTTTATTTTACTTATCCAACCATTACATAAAATAGAAGACGTTTTAACTCTAATGTTTCCGCCTATAGTATATAACTTCGAGGCGGTGTAATCGTTAGCAAGCTTGTCTGGCTAGAACAAATATAGCTGAGTAGTGAGTTCGATCCTCAATGCATGCCTCAAATTTTCGGACATGTATTGCATCTAAGATGTTGGATATTTTTAGCGGCATATCAACACCTCTATGGGTTATTTAATGCCGAAATCTAAATATTTTGAATACAATTTTATGGCTTCAGTTCAACATATGGATCACTAGATCTAACTAACGCCTTTATACACTGTGCCACGTGTCCTTGAAGCATATTAGATCCAGTGACAGTACTCAAAGGCGGTGGAGAACTTGGAGAGGGGAATTAACAGGAGACAACTGACAACTGACATCCATTAAACATGGCACGTGGAACTAGAAGAGTCTGCCCCAGTGAGCGAAATAAAGAGTTCAGTTCGACATTCCAACCACCTGAAGAAGGCCGGAGCGTACAACGGCCGAAACGTTGTAATAAATATGGCGACAAAGATGAGGTCAATAGTCCGAATAATGTAAATAGTGTACATAATACCTCATCTCAGAAATATAGACAGATTTACACCAAAATCTGTGTTTAATAGATTATGCGAAAGTGTTTCATAAAGTGTGTCAGAAGGAACTGTTGTAATTGCTAGGTAACCTTGACATATTAGGGAAGGATATTAGAATAATCCAAAATTTATACTTGGAGAAAATCATCTGCATACGGGCATAAAGTGAAACAAGGAGATATCTTTTCACCAGACTTTTTCAATCTATATAGTGAGGCGATTCTGATAGAATTCCTACCAGGATTCATTATTGGCCGCCATGATCTTAATAACATTATATATGCAGATGACACAGTGTTAATTGCAGACATGGAAAGAAAACTTAAAGATCTCCTTCAGAAGATATTGAAGGATAGTGAGAAGAAAGGACTAACCATCAATTGCAAGGAAACATAATGTATGCTTGCCAGCAAATTCTAATATTAATTGGTATGGGATAAGATATACTGGTACCACCAATTCTTAAACGAATTCTTAGTACTACCAATATAAAATTTAATTAAGGAAGCAGCAGAAGTAATAGGTGGAAATAAACTAGATTTTTATAGATTATTCAAAAGCATTTGATAAAGTGTGTCACAAAGAACTGTTGGAAAGTCTTGGTAACCTTGACATATTAGGGAAGGATATTAGAACAATCCAAAATTTATACTAGGAGAAAATCACCTGCATACGGGCATGAAGTGAATTCAGTAAATATCCAAAAATAGAAAGGGATGCAAGACAAGGATGCATCTTCTTACCGGACTTACTCAACTTCTACAGTGAGGCGATTCCGAGAGAATCAGTCTAAACAGCATAAGATATGCAGATGACACAGTGTTGATGGCAGATAAAGAAAGGAAAAATATAAGAACTCCTACAGAAGATAGTGTAGAAAAGCGAGAAGAAAAGACTTAGCATCAATTGCAAAAAGATAGAATGTACGGTTGTTATGAAAAAGGAACAGCCCAACTTGCAAATTACAAATCGAAGTTAAAAAAAAAATCAAACAAGTACAACAATTTAGATTATCTAGGAAGTGTTTTAACAAAGGACGGAAACATGTGACACCAAAATCCGAAGTCGCATAAGTAAAGTATTAAGAGACAGGAAATTTTTGTTAGAAATAAAAAAAAAGTAACTGAACTGTTATGCTATATAGATCTTCTTATATGGCGGTTACACGCTGGGTAGCAGCCCTTCAGAAAACAGAAAGAAGCGGTAAACTGAAAGATTTTTGAAAGAACACGATTTTTATATCCATACCATGTGACCCCTGTCACGTGACTACGTATTTAAGCGAGTTAATCCACTACCATCATATTTCTTTATCGAGGTTCTTGTTTATTATATTTTCAAAAAAAAAAAAAAAGAATTATGGTGATTTTGGTCCCTAGAAAACCAATGGAGAACGGATTTTCGATTCAACGTTTAATGAAATCTGTTTTCACAAATAGATTCTTTATGAACGTTTTGCAGTTTATTACAATTTCTAATGATCAAAAGAAATGAAAATCTGTAGATTTTAAATCTGTTGAGGATGGAGAGTGTGGAAGCACCCCACCCGGTCAGTCTTCCACCAACGTAAAGATCTTATTTTTTTCATGGACTTGTTTCGCAGTGTACCTTGCATTAGTTTCTGATTACCGAAATATGACACGTTGAACGTACGGCTTCCTTTACTCGGTCAAATTGCTTTGCCAATAATAAACGTCTACAGCGATGGTACTTCAATATTCCATTACCTTGTAGTGAATGGTACCTTTCCGATTCCACCAGACACAGACTTATGACCATATCACATTGAAACACCGGTTCTCGTATACGATCACCGGAATTAAGCAACGTCGATCCTGGTCAGTACTTAGGTGGGTGACCCGCTAGGGAATTGTTATAGCGAAACATACCTATTCTATTGTTAATGGACTCTCCCACCTATAATAAGTAGGAGTAGCAAGAGTAGTAGTGGCAGTCGGCAGTGAGTTGGTCGGTCAGTCGATGTCGGACGACCGTCAATCGGATATTGAAGTATCAGCTATCCCAACTAGATTACTGTGTCATTACCTATTATATCAAGTTCCTAACGTTTTGTACGTCGAACCTATTTTAGGACCGACTTAGTACAAATACAAGCCTCCACTGTGAAACCACTACAGGAATACCAGGTGCAGATGGTGTAATGGATAACGAGTCGATGTTCCAATCACAGTTTCGTTCGTTATATTCACTTACGCGCAAATACCATTGAGTAAGGCATGAATCCCTCTCTTCTCCCCAAATATGGGTTAATTAGTAGGACTTAGTAAATCATTATAATTTTCCAAAAAGTCTTACAATCTAAAATCTGGTTTTAAATAACCTTGAAAAACGTTGATAAAGTGCTAAAAATTCAGTTAATCAAATCCAGAAACAAAGCAATGAGTTCTCTAAGTCGAGTAGTATAGTCGTCATTTGCTCATGAACTCCAGGACCATTAGAGATGAAACACCGTGGGTAAAAGCGTGTGGTACGGACAGAGTCACCTGTATTTCCTCCTGTTCACCCAACATTTTTCAAGAAGCTACTCATCTCTGAGTTGATGTGGTTAGTGGAGATCGTTACGCGGCAGTGGTATTATTTTCATATTTTGTCTCATATTGAGAGCTGCCATGTCAATTTTCGTATTATTTTATATCTTGTCTCACATTGAGAGCCACCATGTCAATTCTCGTATAATTTCGTCTTTTGTCTCACATTGAGAGCTATCATATCAATTCTCGTATTATTTTCATTTAACATTGAGAGCTGCCATGTCAATTATCGTATTATTTTATATCTTGTCTCACATTGAGAGCTAGCATCTCAATTCTCATGATAAATCTGAAAGAAAAATGAAAATGCTAAAATTTGGCACAAGCCGCGTCATGTTAGTTTATATTGTCTTTCATTTAAGGCCAGTCGTACTTGTGTTCTCAAATACTTGATGCACCGTGTCGACATAAAATTTATGTAAATTGTCACCGTCGGACATGGCGACAACAATTCTCTTTAATCTCTTTTTTGCCAATATGTTCACAACTTGATTTCTTTAGCTGCTCTTTCAATCTTTTTTTCCGTTCAGTGATTCTGTAATTACTCTGACTTAGCAACTATTTGCAAGCCTCTTTTCATATTCAGTCTCAGTTTGTTTTTTTGTCTTTTTTTAATTGACGCCATTGTTTGCCAAGCAGATCCATGGAGTTACTCTTTTGTATTCCAGAAACAAAGAAGTCTGATTGCCTGTTGTTTTTCAAGAACGGGGCCAGACACACATGGCTACGTTCGCAATTGGCGTATAAAAAGCGGATTTGACCGAAAGAACAGACTCCTGCCTGGCTGCAAACACAGCAAGAAATAACATTATCTATCTATCTATCTATCTATCTATCTATCTATCTATCTCCGTCTGTTCATATCTATCTATCTATCTATCTATCTATCCCGATCTGTTCAGTATCTATCTATCCCGATCTGTTCAGTATCTATCTATCTATCTATCTATCTATCTATCTATCTATCTATCTATCTATCCCTAAGCCAAGTTCAGTGTGGTTATACCAATGTAGAACCGCATCTTGAACTTACGACCTGCGTCTGCTATTCCGTGACCGTTATCGTCGCATAGCGATCTTCTATGTTAGCATAACAAAAGATCATCTTCGATGGCGAATATCTTTGTTAAAATGTCCATGTAACAACAACAACAACAACAACAACACACACACACACACACACACACACACACACACACACATATATATATATATATATATATATATATATATATATATATGCAGTTTCATTAAAACGACAGACAAGGGTTCCTCTCTGCCTAAGGCAGAGAGTTCAGCAGGAGCTACGAACAGTCACAGCCTCGGTAGAACAATCTATATCACTGTTCCCCCACTCCGAGGCTTACTTTTTCCGCCTACTTTATAATAAGTAGAAGAGTCCACAATAGTCTCACTAGAGGGAGCACACCACAACATTATTCAAGAAAAATATGCGCTAGGCCAGAGAACACAGATTTTCTTCAATATGATTTTATGGATACTCATGCTGATGGACAAAAATAAACAAATATATTGTTTAATAACTCAACGGAGCGTCTATATAATGATACAGATCTGTCGGACTAATAAATAAAAAATTCCATTACTTCTTTTAGAATATATATATATATATATATATATATATATATATATATATATATATATATATGTGTGTGTGTGTGTGTGTGTGTGTGTGTGTGTGTGTGTGTGCAGTTCAATTTATATTACAATGAATCATTCATGCGAAAAAAAAAAAATTACCAAAAACAAAATAATTTCCATGCCTGAAGATGACTGAATGTACAGTTGAAAGTTCTTGCGTATTAAAGAAAGACCTTATACAGCTTATAATTTTTAAAAACAAGGATCATAACATTCATCGAGTGATTTGTAGGTTAATGCAACTTTAAAATTTTGTTCGCGAAGGAATTTCACTATTTTATATCATTAACTTTACTAATCTACTTTTTGTATGAATGATTCATTGTAATATATATATATATATACATATATATATATATATATATATATATATATATATATATATATATATATATATATATATGAATAAAGACAAAAGGAAAACTTATCTTAGGCGACACGTTTGACTTTATCAAGGCGAATGTAATGATTTTATTTTGCTACAAGTATTTATAAACAAAAGTAAAAATGTCGCAAGTATTTTTTATAAATACTTATTGCAAAATAAATCCCTTACATTTGCCTGGATGAAGTTGGCTAAGATAAGTCTTCCTTTTGTCTTTATTCATTTACAGATATGTTTTTAGTTATATATGAAATCTAACACGCACATGCACACATATACACACACATATATGGTGCGTGGAAAATTCGTTCTATTGAAATAAAAGTCGACTGAAAATAGATTTTAGGGCCGTTCGGATGTGGGGATTTGGGAGCTAAGCCCACCTCACCTATATTTTTAAATAACTGAAAATCGTGGGGTCAAGATAAAACCCCACTACAACAATACCAATGCCATACTTGCCAAAGGTGGGCTTAGAGGGCCTGCTGCCCCAATATTTTTTAAAAAGTATTATTAACTATGGGAATCTAGATAAAACACCACTACAAAAATACCAAGTCCCTACTTTCTAGAGTGGGCTATCCACTCCCTAACTAAAAAAATCTTGGTTTCCAGTTCAGATAAAACCCCACTGAAACAACACCAGGGCTGTACTTGCTGGATGGCTTTAGGTAGCTAAGCCAACCCGCCAATATTTTTAAACGAATATTTTTGAAATAAATATTTAATTACAATAATCTATTATTTTCAAGCAAATAGCATCTATTTATCTCTGTTAAAGTTCTTGTCTCTTATTTTTTCAAATTATTTTAATAAAAAGTGTTAAATAAATTAAGGTTTAGTTATTTCTTTTTAAAGAAATAAAAACAGTATAGCCTTTGTAATTTTTGTTGAAGAACTGTATTCATTCAAAATTTACAACAAATAAAAATTAACCCAACACAACTATATAAAATTTTGTTTAAAGAAAGTAAAACTAAACGAGAAGAAGCCCATTTTTACAAAAAAAAGCAACATGTTCATTCAAATGTCAAACAATAAAGCTAATCCAATCATAATCTATGTTATTAATTATAAATTTAATTATAGTGTTATCTAGATTCAAATTTCTCGTAAAAAGTGTTTTTCTTATAAGTTTCTTTTTAAATAAATATTTATGAAAGGAGACATTACTATTTAGTGGAGGTAGCGGGAATTTAGAAGCAAGACGTCAAAACTTTAGTTTTGAAATTTCACAATCATTTACTTAAAATTAGGTACCTCCACTAATTCGGTATAAATATTCGATACCTAAGGTTTAAAATGAATTTATAAAATGAAAACGCATTCTTGAAGATTTTTTTTTAGCTTTAATTGAAAGCTAAAGGATTAAATTGACTATTTTCAGTATCTAAAATACTCTGGTGTATTTCAAATAGAAATTATGTAGATTGGAATGTATAATATTTTCTCGATTTCAAAAAAATTACTGGCAGCCATTTCTTACATTTTAACAAGTTTTAAAATAAAATTTAATTATCAATTTTAAAAATCTTCCAAAAATAAAATAAGTATTTGTGACACTGATTTTGACTAAAATTAGCAAATTTAAACTTAAGTTAATCTGATTTGAAACAAATTTTATTTACTTATAGCATAAAAAATAGTATACAAGCATTGCTTAACGACGGGTCCTGCTTTTCTCATCTCTTTATTGACGTTATCAATAAGCTCCGAGGTGTTGACAGCTAATATGGATGGCCAAAATGGGCATAAATTTACGAAATCTAAGTGAACGCATTTTTGGTGGGGTGGATGGTTAAATACCTAGTAATTTTTACAAATTAACATGTTTTCAGCAATTATCTAATATTTTATTGACTTTTAATTGCATTTGCAGATGCTTTATGAAATAATGATAAAATTTAAAATACTATAAAATTTTCTTAGATTAATTTTAAAATTTAATAATTTAGATGAAATGCCATGATAGAGGATAACTGAAATATTTATGACCCACTCTGAAATAAATACATAAAATTAAAATATTTCGTGAAATAGAAATTTAAAAAAGTAAAACTTGCTTTAAATTTGAAAGTTTTAAAACTGATGGAATGATGTTCAAAACCTGTTGAAACGTAAGCAATGCATAACGGGACAAGCGAAATTCTCTGTAAAAAGAGGACAACTCTTAGAACACATGACCTTTTCATAATAATGTTACGGATAGACTACCATAGAAAAAAATGAGAGTTCCTTAATTAAAAAAAAAGAAGAGAATTTCATAAATATTGGTGCAAAACGACTTGTATTAAGTTTTTCAATATTTCTTTTGTAAATCTAGTTTCTAATTATTTATATTATCACCTGAAAGAAATACAGCGTGGGAGATCGGTAAACAATGTTTAAATTATTATAAATTATTATAATTAAAATTTTTAAAAAATGAAAAAAATTTGTAAAAATTCATTATTCCTCGAAATTTTTTCTTTCTTAAGACAATAATGTCCTAATGTGACGGTTACACACCTGGCCCAGGGTCGAATCCCTTGGTTACGGCGCCAACTGTGACGTCGCTCCTTCCCGCTGCCATCAAATACTGGGACCCTCGGTCCACCCAACAGCTTCCTTAAATCCACTGACAACCCCCGCCCTACTTCTTCTTCACCCCCCACTGCTCTATCCGAATCATAATCTGACATGTCTACAGAGAAAGACAGTCTATACAGCAACAATCGAGGTTGGGAAACAAAACAAGGTGTCCTACCTTACAGACGATTCTGTTCTTTCTTTTCCTTTGGTCCCGGGTCGTTCTGAGTTCTGTCTGAATTTTCAGCAACGGCGGTCGATCGTGGTCTTCTCAGGGCTGAAATCCCTCGGTCACTGCACCACTTGTGACGTGGTTGTCTCAGGGTTGATCCTGGTCACGGCACCACATGTGACGGTTACACACCTGGCCCAGGGTCGATCTTTGGTTACGGCGCCAACTGTGACGTCGCTCGTCCTGGTCGCTCCTCCTGGTTCCAAGCGTGCCGCTCCAACCCCTTGGTTGGATGATCACCAGCCTCGCCTTTCCCAACTCGCTTCCAATACCTGGTCACTAAAGCAACTGTACCGATCTCCGGTCTGTCTACCCACGCTGTGTTTAGATCTTAGACAGACGGGACCAGCAGGGATTGGGGCCGATACAAGTTGAGTCCGACGGGGTGGCAAAACACAAATAAAAGAGAAAATAAACTCACGAGACAAAAGATTGCTGATGAAAAAAAAGGGTAACAACCTTTTATATCTTAATGTCCGTTACATAAAAACAAAATTGTTCTCAATTCCCGACCCGCTCTGTGGACTATGGCAAGCTTCTATCACACAACCTAAAGATTTGAATTGCCTACTCTTTAGAATTGTGTATGTCGGAGTGTGGTTTGGTTCGACACTGGGGCTAATTTCTATCGATCATTCGCAGTTGATTCTTCTCTTCGACTTGAGTTGTATTTCTTTTCTTCGTCGACTTAGGCTGGAAGTTCTCTTGTCTTCGACTTGGGCTGGAAGGATCTCTTGCCGCAACTCAGCCGCAACTCTCTGTCGTCCGAGGTGATCTCTTCTCGCTGCCGTCCGGGGCTGAACTGCCTTTTGTCGATTGGGGCCCTGCTTTTATTGACGCCGCAGCAAACCGGGGTGGGTCTGTCGGCGTCAGGGGTTTCTCGATAATTCCAAAAGTCGCATTATTTTTTGACTTCCATTATCGCTATTGTTTTTCACCCCTACTTCCTCACAGTGCCTTTGGTGGGGAGGTGCACACCCATCTCTCTTAGTCTCTCGTATGTCAGGTGACCGTTTTCGACCAATGGTTCCTGATCGGGCATTTCTTTCTCTTCTTTTCTGCAGATCACGTGACCGTTTCCGACCAATTGTTATTGATCGAGCATCCTTTCTCCTCCTTTCGGGCGTGGTTACATCGTTCTTGTTTTAAAAAACAAAATCCAATTTTGCCTTTTTCTGCACGTACGAAAAATGACAATCTTGGCTTTCTCTCACCTGGGCTCTGTCAAACAGCCCGCCGCTAATTAGATGTGACTTCAGGGAAGAATATTGGCGCTATCTGTGAACTGAGACAATCGTCCCCTTCACCTCCCGTCTTTGTCAGACCCGACAGTCAGAAAATCTTAATTATCTACATTGAAAATGTTTCCACTTTATTATCGTAGGTTTCCAATTCTTAATAGGTCAGGATCTGTATATAGTTCCACCGGTCACTCCCTCAACCCAAAAACACTTTTTCTCTGATTAAGATTTCGTTCTCATTGTTCTTAAAATTTCCCTTTACTCCAAATTGATAATGAGTCTTTCTACGCAAAAAGTAGGTCAGATGTTTTGACCGATATCTGGTTTTCATCAAGCGGCCCGTTTTGATATCATGTCTTTTCCTTTCTTTCTTCTTATTATTTCTAATTCTATTCTTCCAATTGTCTTTAAAAAATTCGGCCACACGCAGGCCAAGATATCTTTCTGACTCCTATCTCCACCATTGACTGGGTCATGCATCATCCAACTCTCTTTCTTTCTTTTTTCTTTTTCTTCCTCTTTCTTCTCTTTTTCTTTTCTTTCCTCTTCTTCCCTTAGGATCGTCTAAGTACAATCTTAGTGAATTATTTTCAACTCAATTATTTTCCGTTTTAAAAAAATCAACAACCTGTTTAGTAAACCGAGTAAGAAAAAATTAAATCATATTTCTATGAATATTTCTAATAATGCAAGGTGCCACACTAAATATAACTCATTTAAAAAAGCAATTAAAAGATTAAATAATCTCATTATTTTATTTATATTATTATTACATATATCGGTTACCATTCGGAGCAGATTTTTAGAAAACGAGCAAAAGTTTGAAAAAATTGGATGATTTACATTCTCCAGGGAATCCAATTAATAAAAAAAAAAATACGATTCAATTTCTCGAAATTTCATGAAATTGAATAATTGGGGTCCAACTAAAAAAAAAACTACGATTTAATATATCGAAATTTTATGAAATTGAATAATTGGTGTGTAACATATGTAAAAGATTTCCTAAAACAAAAAATTTCAAAAATAATTGCATTTATTTGTGAATAAATTACGAAAGTTTCATTAAAATCTGACAATTATTTGATTTTTGCAAGAATTTTACAAGTCAATGTGTTTTTCAACGGAAAAAAAGCACAAAAACACTACATTGTAAAAATTACTTACATCGCAGACGTAAAAAAAAAAAGGTTTGTTAACCAAAATTTCGAACGTGTTAGAAACGTTAATTTTTTTTTAAAAACAATTACAAAAATACTTTGGTCTTTCCTCTTAATAATAACATAAATATTTTGATGATAAAACTCTGTTTTTATTAAGTTTTGGGTCTTTTTTCATCATGGTATACGGTTTTTTTAGCGAAAAGTGGGCGTGCCTAATTAAAATGTTTAAATTTCAAGTTTTTATTCTCTTTGAAAAGCAAAAAATAATAAACCTTTAGTGAATTGAATAAGCTAGACTTGTGCTTTTACGGCAACATTAGTAATGTTTATTTAATTTACTAGCAGCATGGCCCGGCGTTGCCCGTGCTTGATTCAAAAATCGTACGACTCATACAGCAATCGCTATCACTTGACTTAAAATATTTTTGCCCTTCCTTGCCTTTAAAGGAGTGCCCTTTGCCGTGCTGATGTTGCTACATGCCTTACTTCTTGCCTATCTCACACTGCGAATTTTTTCAAAGCTCTATACTAAACATTAAATCTGTTACGAAAAAAAAAACTAAACAAAATGAACACAAAACGATTAGCTTTAAAAAAGGACTCTTAACTAGAAAAACCGAATGAAAAAAGAATGTTAACAACAAATACTTTTTCACACCCAACCCAGTTCTGTGGAATCACAATCAACGTTGAGTTTAAGCAAGCGAATGAGCCAATTGGAGCAAAGTGCCATGCAGATTTAAATTTTTCCCACTTTTGACGAATATCGATTTTTTTTGCATGCTAGTTAACATTTGTGTCAGTCAGTTGTTGGCTCTCACGCTGGCCAACAGAATCTTCTTGCCTATTCGTGGGAGCCAGATATAGGCTCTCACTCTGACCAGTACAAAATGGCCGCAAACTACATGAAACTGCCGTAGAAGCATGAAAAAATCGATTATTTCCACTATCGATGGTAGTTGGGAGATGCAAAGTCAGTCTTGGCCTTCCCGCTAACTTGGAGCATATGCATGTAAATTTTGGTGCAAATTGCGGCCGTGCATTCGTTACACACACACACACACACGCCCTGTCTTTTATAGATAGAGATTATTATTTATTTAGCACGCAGAAAGCCACAAGTGTCAGTAAACAAATAAATTAACTATAAACATGTTTGCTTTTTGTTGTTGATTTTCAAACAAATCGTTGTATCTCTTTTGGAACATGTTGCTTTTATTTTGCAAAAAGTGGCTACTTCTCGTTTAATTTTACTTCCTTTAGTTATGCTAAGTTTTATTTATTGTAGATTTTGAATGAATAAAGTTCTTCTCCAAGAAAAATTGCAAAGAATGAAGCTATATAGTTTTTGCTTGTTTAAAAAGAAATAACTAAGTAATTGGTGATTAAATGATTTTTAAGGAAATTTAAAAACGAATTGTTACCTCTTTTCCGAAAGTTAAAGGTGGGGAAAGCCATAAGGTCAGAATTAAAATTAGACTTGTGGGTATGTTTTGATTAACCAATTAAATTAAAAATCATTTAATCACCTTACCTATACATCGTCTTCGTATTAGCAGGGGTACATCCTCTAGCAGGTCGGGAAGTGTGTTCGAAAAAAAAAAGACCTTATAGCTAGCTCCTGTAAGACGTGCTGGGAAAAGATATGGACCTACAAGACAGTCACCAACAATTCCACCCCACACATTAATCGTAAGCTCGCCTGAATTGTACCATGGGGATTCCGATCCACCCATAAATGTTGGTTGGTAAAATTGTTATTCCATCTTTTCCAAATGTTGCCTCATCCGTAAACAAGACTGAAGGGACAAACCACAGATCGACAGTTTATACAATATGCCATCGGCAAAAGTTCTTCTTTGGTGAGTGATCAGAGGGTGAAAGGCCCTGCACACGTTGCAAATGATATGGATACAGGACCTGTTCTTGAAGTACCCTCTATGCCAAGGGTCGGCAACCTACGGCCTGCGGGCCGGATCTGGCTCGCGAAGGCATTTTGACCGGCCCGCGAGCCTGATTACCAATGACTCTATTTTTAGACTATCTGCCAGTTATCTTTCTTGAGACTTATTTTACCAAGTTGCGTTGCCTACGTTTAATGTCAAATAATGAATACATATTTGTTATGACCCTTGGCTACATTAAAAGATAACAGAAGCGAAAGGAACGATAAAGTGAAAGAGCCCAGGGAGGGACTGACATGTGAGGTAGCAGAAATCTAAAGACAATTAAACATACGCGCATTATACATACATGCCTCATGAATGTGTAGATGATACCGCATGTGTACGTACGTAAGTGTATATGTTTGCAACTATTTGTACTCGTATGTATGGGTATATGTGCTTCGTTTTTGTTTGATGTGTGTGTGTGTGTGTGTGTGTGTGGTTCGTTTGTGGAACAATTTTCAATAACAGTTTCAAACCTACACGTCATAATTTCATCCATTTCACTTCGGTTGATTTTTTTCACTTTGAAGTATTTTGACGTTCCTTGAGGAAAAGTAATTTTTGTTAGGTGTTTTTTAATTTTAGATTTTCTTTTGTTTTTCTGATTTCTCAATGTTTATTTTCATTATGGTTTTAAATATTTAGGTTGACAGGAGTCTGCATATGTAATTTTCCTTAATTTTTCATTAATGGCCTTCGTCCGGCCCGCGACCCGTCATTATAACACGATCCGGCCCGCGGTGTCGAATGAGTTGCCGACCCCAGCTCTATGTGGTACTATGCGATGTACAACATGTTAGGGACACTTGAAGTCTGCTGATACCTGGACCGTCTCCGACAGCCAGTAGAATCTGTTCTTCGTGATCAGGTGTACAAGCTGATCTCGATCTTCCTGTCTAAGCAACGCGACGATAAACAGTAGCAAATGTTGGATGACTCGGCTGCCTTCAGTATCGCAGTCTGATACAGCCGTGCGGCCTCGCGACCATTATCATTCGAGCGGTCGTATGTAAAAATCATATCTGCCTGCTCACGATATAATTATTCTGTTATCGTTAAACAGAACACTTCTCAGTTAACTCACTATTAGACACGTTAAACATTGAAGACAGACTAGCCACAAATGTACACGAATGACAAATGTAACCTAGTCTAAATGGTAACACAGTACCACCTACCGTAAACTTTCTTTAAACTTAATAACACAAAAACGAAGGATTTTTGCACATATATCTATATGGACTTTTTCCTTGTTTTAGCGCGAGGAACCTTTGGAGAATATTTTAATTGTTTTATGTATGAAATATATTATGCACACTATTGTCTTAAGAAAAAACCTCTTTGATGAAAAATGAATTTTTACAGGAATTGTTTTAATTCCTTAACTATTTTAATTAGAATAATTAATGAAAGTTAAATCTTTTAAAATTCTGCATTAATTTATAGCGGTTAAATGATATAATTAAATTAAAACTGTATTTACTAGTCACGAATGAAAACGCTTACTACAATTCATCGACTTTCAATATTTTAAAGAATAATTTTAAAATTTATTTTATGTCTGTATAAACGTGTGAATTTTTGTAAATACGGATGTCTAAACGTGACATTATTACAAAATAAAAGCCGTTAATATAGTAAATTTAAAATTTATTGGTAATTTTGTAACATTTCCTCAACAAGCGTCTAGAAAGACAAAGTACCTAAAATTCAATAAAATATTAGATTGCTTAGAATATTTCCCAATTTTAAAATTTTACTGGGAAGTTAAAAAAATTCTATAAACAAGGCGTTCATGTTATATTCATCAAGTAATTGTTCCCCACGAGAACAAATTTTTCAAACATAAGTGACGTATCGTGTGAGTTGTCATCTTATCAAAACACCCACCTCCGTGATAAAAATTCATTTTTGCGATATTTTAAACTAAAAGTAATATTTGTTTAAAATTCAGATTAATTAAAATTTAAATCCGGTAATCTTCCTCAAATAAAAGTATATTTTATTTTTGAAGTATTTTTTATAAAGAGAATTACGTAATGTTGACAGATTTTTCAATATGTACGATTTTAGCGTTTTTATACATAATAAAAAAAACATTTACATTCTGTTTGAAACACATCAAAGTATTTTGCGCATTGGAAATATTAAATTTTAATCTATTAGCTTGAAATTAAACCTAATATAAAAGCTTCAAGAAAGATTTTTTATTTTAAAATTTTATCGTATCGCATTTCTTTTGAGGTACCTACATAGGTACCTCCAAAAATTCGCCAAGAAAATACCATTATTAAAGAAGCCCTAAACTTAATAAAAACAAAATTTTATCGTCAAAATGTTTTTTTATTATTAAGAGGAAAGACCAAAGAATTTTTTATTGTTTTATTAAAGTTTCTAGCAAGTTCGAAATTTTGGTTAAAAAAACTTTTTTTTTCGTCAGCGGTGGACCAAAGATGTAAATTCTTGCAAAAATCGAATAATTGATAAATTGTCGGATTTTAATGAAATTTTTAAGACTTATTCTCAAATGAATGAAATTATTTTTGAAACTTTTCTTTAGAAAATCTTGGTAAAATATTTTATATATTTGTTACCCCCACTTAATTTTATAAAATTTCAAGAAATTAAAATCACACCATCTTTATATTTATATTAGTTAAAAGCAGGACTCCTTGGGGAATTCAAATAATCAATTTCTTAATGTCAAACAGAAACACCATTTACCAAAAATTTGCTCTAAATCGTAAAATAAAAAAATGCAAGAAAACGATGACATTATTTAATTATGAAAGCTTTTAATTGCTTTTATATATAAGATTTAATAAGGACACTTTTTTTTAAGAATTTTCGATGAATAATAAATTTTTACCAGAATTGTTTTCATTTTTTTAAGTTTTAATTATAATAATATATTAAGTTTGAAATCTGTTAAAATTCTGTATTAATTTTACCCTCTTAGATGATATTATTAATAAGTAAAAACTGTATTTACCAATCATAAATGGAAAAGATTAGAACAAATCGTCAAACAGCAATATTTTTAAAAGAATTTTGAATATTTTGTATGTGTAGAAACGTTCCGATTTTTGTAAATATGGTGGCATATATAAGACATTATTAGAAAATGAGAGCGATAACTATAGAAAATTTAAAGAGAGAGAGTGTTTAAAACCCAATAAAACCCAATAAAACATTAGATTACGGAAAATATTTTCATAAAGTTTTAAGATTACTGAGTACTTAAAAATCATATATAAAAGGCTATTACGTGATCTTCAATTAATTTTTACCACTCTACGCCTCCATAAAACAACATTAGATAAACATCAATTTGTCAAACATGCCAACAGCTTAAATAAATAGTTACAGCTGTGTTAAACTTGCATTTTCGCGATATTTTAAGCTTAAGATTAATTTTACTTTAAATCAGCTAATATTCCGCAAATATGGTTTCAGAAAATTATTATTATTTTATGGAAGATTGTTTTAATAAAAAAGAATTACATTGCGATGAAACACAACTAAAAAAAATGAGCTAATAAGCTATTTAAAAGAAAAGAACTGATTCTAGTCAATTTAAATAATTTTTGAAATACAGCAAAGTAATTAATTTCAAAATTTAATTTTTAAATTAATTTTTTTCTTCTTATTAAGGTTTCTTTTTGTCACCTCTGTTGATGCACCAACACTGTGCTTTTGTAAAAATATATATATATATATATATATATATATATATATATATATATATATATATATATATATATGAAAAAAAGAAAAAGAACAGTAAGGTATATAATCCGATGTTCTTATTGATATTTTTATTTGAGGATGAAATGGAACTAATGTTTTTAATTTAATTACAAAATTAAATTTGAAGCTTTTAGCTCCCATTTTTGAAGCATGGTTATTACTGTGTAGCGAAAAACATATTTTAAACTAGTTAATTTATAATATATATATATATACATATATATATATATATATATGCATTGTGTTTCATATGTTAGCATGAGACAGACACATATATATATATATATATATATGACGATTTTAAAACTTTTTATTATTGTGGTTTTCTTACACAATTTTCAAGATAACCAAAGAAACTCATTATTTTGGGATTACTATTTTAAATTTTTATTATTTCTGCACTCCTAATATCTATTCATTCCTGCCCTTCCAATATATATATATATATATATATATATATATATATATATATATATATAATTTTTTTTTCCTTTTATCAATTTTTCCTTTTGTCACCGGGCAGGCTTTCTGTTTGTTTTCTCAGCACTTTGTGCTTTTGTATGTGCGCACTCGCACACAGACACACACGCACACACGCACATACATATATATACATTGTGTTTCACATGAGACAGACATCTGTGGACTATTTTAAATTTTTTATTGTTCTGGCTTTCTTCCAATTTTCAAAATAATCGAAGTAACTCATTATTTTAGGATTATCTGCATTTATATCTATTCATTCCTGCTGTTCCAATATATATATATATATATATATATATATATATATATATATATATAATTTGAAGGAGTTTAGATAAAAGCCAGATTGCGATTTGTGATTAACAATCTATGAGCTTTTGTTATCTAAGGTTTTCTTTTCAGTGAAATGAATTCCGTAAAATAATCCGATAAGGAATTAAATTCTATATGAATCATTTTGTCACAATATACGTGACACCCGATCAAATATCGACTTTTCACGACCGCTGATCTGATTCATTGGAATCCTTTTTTTTTTTTTTAATGTCGGCAGCGTCATTTCATTTCTTTTGTCTGTCGTCATGGGATTATTGCTAGGCGCATAACTTTCCCTCTTCTTGACAAAACGATCTTTGTCACCTGATAGTTTTCAGTTCGGATCTGTAAACTCTTTTATTCGATGAAAAGATGAAAAATACCAATGAAAACTGAAAGATGCCCAGATGCAGCACACACCTGAGAAATACTGAAGAACTTATCAGCTGAAATATGTTAAAAACAACAGCAATAAAGATTCTTGGATAAATAATTACTGAATCGAATATGTTCCGGGAATAATAATCTTGGGGAGTATGAAAGGGACTTATTCGATTGCGTTGTGTAGGGCAGGGATCAGCAACCTTTTGCTAACTATATACTGACTTAGGGTTTTAAAATCATTCAGCGTACCAACAGCATACGTATTTTTATCCAAGTCAAGGTCAATATACCTGTTCTACAATATATTTTATATAGTATATATACTTTAGTATATAATAAGATTGAAACAGTTAAATATCTTCCTTGCGTTGTAGTAAGTTATTGGTTCGGACATCGTGATGTCATTTCCGGTTGCGTGCCATTGCGAATTGCTTGGTGTGCCACTTGGGGCACGCGTGCCGTAGTTTGCCGACCCCTGGTGTAGGGTACCATAAATGACGCTGACAGAAAAGAAATAAGATGCAACATTTAAACTTTAACATTCTGGAGGTGATTTTGTTTGCAAAGCAAAAATTCTATCTTGCCCCTGCATGTGACTCAGTTGAATGAATAATAGCATGTTTGAATTTTGAAGCTGTGTTGCCACATCCTGCTATGGCCGCAGAAAATGACCGCTGTCGGGCTGCCGGCGTATTCGTCTCGGAAATGTTACCACATGGCGGACCGCGAAAAGCCCGCTGGTGGTTGCCGCCAGAGAACCGTTGGCGAGCCAACGTCAAGTGGAATTCATACATATGTTCTATTGCTAAAGATGCAAGAAAAATGGTCGGTTTCTTATACTGTCACAATAAGTATCTTTCTGTCGTTTCTATATTTTATCATTACTAGAGCCAGATCAGATCAGAAGGGGAGTACTGGTGTCAAATCTGGGCTGGGGATGCCCAATCTTCCATTGCGTGTCTTGGTCGAATTCAAAGGCTTATACGCGGACCTCTTCCCGCAGACGAAGGGTCGCAAGCCTGTCGCTTCTCTATCGTTATTTCAATGGCTCATGTCCCGACAAGTCCCGACCTTTACGGCTGGGTCCCAACAATGGCGTGTACCTGAGGGTCAATCATCCTCATTCCCTTCGTATTCCATTAGCAAGAAGTGTTCCACTTGGACGCCTTCTTCCCGAGGGCATTTACTTTGTCTAATAGGCTCCCAAGTGGATGCTTTCTCGATCACTACACACTTAATCCCTTTAAGTCTGTCTTTCCTACATAACATCATAAACTGCATATCTTGCTTTCTATTACGCTCATTAAACGTTTCGGCATTTCAGTATCTGTCTATATTTCTGAGATGATGTATTATGTACACTATTTACATTATTCGGACTATTGTCCTCATCTTTGTCGCCATATTTATTATAACGTTTCGGCTCTTCAGTATCTGTCTATATTTCTGAGATGAGGTATTATGTACACTATTTACATTATTCGGAATATTGTCCTCATCTTTGTCGCCATATTTATTACAACGTCTTGGTCTTTCAGTATCTATCTATATTTCTGAGATGAGGTATTATGTACACGATTTACATTATTCGAACTATTGCCCTCATCTTTGTCGCCATATTTATTACAACGTCTTGGCCTTTCAGTATCTATCTATATTTCTGAGATGAGGTATTATGTACACTACATTATTCAGACTATTGTCCTCATCTTTGTCGCCATATTTATTACAACGTTCCGGCCCTTCAGTATCTGTCTCTATTTCTGAGATGAGGTATTATGTACACTATTTACATTATTCGGACTATTGTCCTCATCTTTGTCGCCATATTTATTACAACGTTTCGGCCCTTCATTATCTGTCTATATTTCTGAGATGAGGTATTATGTACACTATTTACATTATTCCGACTATTGTCCTCATCTTTGTCGCCATATTTATTACAACACATGGCACAGTGGATAAAGGCGTTGCCTTCTTTTACGCTCATTAAACGCGATATTGTAACCCTCGACCTTGAGTAGTTCTTGGGCCTTGTTTTTTTCACGTCTTAAATGCTGTTGTTCCCAGGTTCACCCTGATCCGAGCTGGTAGCATCTTTTAGAGTCCCAGCTATGGATAAATAGCGACCCCAAACCAAAATCAACAGTACATTTTTATAATAATTTTAGCAGCGATATATTTTTTATAACAAAATGACAATCAATGCAACCTCAAATAATATAAAAATACATTTTTATAATAAAATTACCAACAATATATTTTATGATCTATGAACTATATATCTGTTATGGTCCAGGTTAGGACCAAGGAAGAACAACACGAACACAAGAGGTATAACGAAGGTATTTTTTTTTAAACATTAGGAGTGATAGAAGAAAGGATGAGGAGAAGGATAGTGGATAGATCAAGGTAACTGGAGATGTCGATTGACATTACATTTGAATTGTTGGAGATTATAGCTCTCAGGGAAACAGTAATAGGGAAGGGTGTTCCACAGGCGAGAGGTGCGAGTTATGAAGCTATTGGAGTAGAAGAGACGGCTATATTTAAAAGTTTCTACAGTGAAAAGGTGAGAGCGGGATGCCAGCCTCGTAGGCGCTTGAATTCATGAAGTCTGGGAACCAGAGAGAGCAGCTCATCAGAGCAGTTACCATGAAAGTATTTGTAAAAAAGACAGAGAGAGGCGACGGCGCGTCTGTGAGAGAGTGACTGTAGACGAGATGCCAGATCAGGCCCAATTATATTACATATCCGCCTCTGGATCTTGTCAAGAACTCCGAGGTAAACAGAAGGTGCACCAGACCATATATGGCAGCAATACACCATGCAAGGGCGAATGGTTGATTTGTATATTTGAAGTATCGATTCCGGGGAGAAAAATTTCCTAGCGCCGCACAGAGAG
The DNA here is from genome assembly GCA_903632075.3 of Acanthosepion pharaonis. Lineage (NCBI taxonomy): Eukaryota > Metazoa > Mollusca > Cephalopoda > Sepiida > Sepiidae > Acanthosepion > Acanthosepion pharaonis. The sequence continues at coordinate 761,597 of CAHIKZ030001216.1, forward strand.
CCAACTTTCCTCGTGGTGGACGCCAACTTTCCTCACGGTGGACAGCCAACTTTCCTCGCACACGAAATAATAATACAAGATGTTGAAGGTGTTACTATGACTGTCAGTCTGGTTTGGAGTGAACTACTATCGGCTCGACTCGATTCAGTATCTAGCCACCCCACCACGAGGGTTGCATGTGGCACAAGGCCGAGTTTAACGTGGGTTTACCGAGCCCGTAGGCTCGGCCAAAAAATGCCCTTATAACCCGTATAAACGGGATCGGGTTGGTCAACCTCCCCGAACGTGACTCTGCTCTTCGGCGGAGCCTCCTTCGGGTTCCTCTCTGCTCAGAGGCAGAGAGTTCGACCGTCAAGCCAAGAAGCTTGGCTTGAATCGATATCTAGCCACCCGCCCACGAGAGTTGCATATGGCACAAGGCCGAGTTTAACGTGGATTTCTCGAGCCCGTAGTCTCGGCCAAAAAATGCCCGTAGAACCCGTATAAACGGGATCGGGTTGGTCAACCTCCCCGAACGAGACTCTGCCCTTCGGCGGAGCCTCGTCCGGATTCCTCTCTGCTCAGAGGCAGAGAGTTCGACCGTCAAGCCGAGAAGCTCGGCTTGAATCAGTATCTAGCCACCCCCCCACGAGGGTTGCATGTGACACAAGGTCGAGTTTTATCGTGGGATTCCTGCGCCCGTAGGCTCAGCCAAAAATATGCCCGTATGACTCGTAAAAACGAGATCGGGTAGGTCATTCACCCCGAACGAGATTCTGCCCTTCGGCGGAACCTCGTCCGGGTTCCTTTCTGCTCAAAAGCAGAGAGTTCGACCGTCAAGTCGAGGAGCTCGGCTTGAATCAGTATCTAGCCACCCCCCCCCACGAGGGTTGCATGCGACACAAGGTCATTTTTATCGTGGGTTTCCTGAGCCCGTAGGCTCAGCCAAAAATATGCCCGTATAACTCGTAAAAACGAGATCGGGTAGGTCATTCACCCCGAACGAGATTCTGCCCTTCGGCGGAACCTCGTCCGGGTTCCTTTCTGCTCAGAGGCAGAGTTCGACCGTCAAGTCGAGAAGCTCGGCTTGAATCAGTATAGCCCCCCCACGAGGGTTGCATGCGACACAAGGTCATTTTTATCGTGGGTTTCCTGAGCCCGTAGGCTCAGCCAAAAAATGCCCATATAACTCGTATAAACGAGATCGGGTAGGTCATTCTCCCCGAACGAGATTCTGCCCTTCGGCGGAACCTCGTCCGGGTTCCTTTCTGCTCAGAGGCAGAAAGTTCGACCGTCAAGTCGAGAAGCTCGGCTTGAATCAGTATCTAGCCACCCCCCCCACGAGGGTTGCATGCGACACAAGGTCATTTTTATCGTGGGTTTCCTGAGCCCGTAGGCTCAGCCAAAAAATGCCCGTAGAACCCGTAAAAACGAGATCGGGTTGGTCATTTCTCCCCGAATGAGATTCTGCCCTTCGGCGGAACCTCGTCCGGGTTCCTTTCTGCTCAAAAGCAGAGAGTTCGACCGTCAAGTCGAGAAGCTCGGCTTGAATCGACCCTCTCTCTTGAGAGACGTAGTATACATAGTGTTAGGAAGAGTTCATTCTGTAGTTATAGGTAAGGACCCATGACAATATCTAAAAAACATACGTTTGCCCTAAAAATATAAAATTATGTACAAAATATTTCTAAATGACAGTATAAAATTATATCCAAAATATTTCTAATTGATAGTATAAAATTGTGCACAAAATATTCATATTTCGTCATAGAATAACCCATAGAAGTTAATATGCCACTAAACAAAATTAACTAATAATCAACCAAAAGCCTTGTATTGTGTGAAAAGAAAAAGAAAAGAAATCCGGTTTTGATCACAAGGAGAGACGGAAAAGACATATCTGAGACGCCGTTTGGTTTCAGTGATTAAAAGAAAAAGAAAGAAAGAAGCAATAACGTGTTTAACGTCTGCTTCAGTGAAAATAGAAAAACTTGCGAATTTGAAAGATTTTCATTTCTACCCTCTTATTTCTTTAAATAACGACCTTTATTCATATTTGTAATTGTTATTGTGATATTTTGTTCAAGTTGTAAAGGTCAAATAATTAACAATACAACAGGGGAATTTCTCCGAGTCTTTTATTGTTGTAGAACTCCACATGACCATAATTAATCATTATCTTATGAATTATTCAAATAACAAAGCCGTAAAATTTTCTTGGGTACTGCTAGTTAATTATAAATAGAATTAGCTTCCGGTTAAATGGGGTAAGCACAGTTTGATCCCGAAAACAATCTTGAGGGATGCACAGTTGCCTGAGGAAGACTTATTAAATGAGCTTTGCTGCATACCCCATTACAGACGTTTTTACGTCATTACCATTAACCAAGAGATTGGTGACGGGTGGATGTAACACCCACGAAAATCAAAGTAGCCACAGATAAGTAAAAACTTAATTTTATTAAACTTAATTTTATTTATTACTTTAAATATTAATAGATATAGACCGTGTTCACGCAGGGATCAACACTGCATGTTGACTATCAGTTTCACGCCTTAACTCGAGAAGTTGAGGCAGAAAACTCACCTTCATTATCCACTCCACAGTTGTGAACCAATGATAAAGAGGCTCAAGTCAAGACAAAGCTTTTTACACTCGGCCGAACAACTGAACAAAAGAGCTTCTAGTCAGCGTCTGTCTCCGTAATGCAGCCATCTTAACAACGTGGATTACAGGTCCCCTCTCTCTCTCCTCTCTCTCTCTCTCTCTCTCTCTCAGCCCTACAGAATCCGTCCCCTTGGCTCCAGCCATACCTGGCCCTTCTGGTACCGCCCGAATCGCCCCCAAACAGCTGTTGGTCGGTGTAGAGCCAACCCTTCAGAAATGGGGATAGAACACTGATGTTGATCCAATGCGGGTAATCACAAACTATGGAACATCTTCTGGTTTGCCCCAATCTTGAAGATCCATGCACGCTTAACGAGAGTGAAAACCATAACACCCCAGGCAAGGCTATGTGTGCAGCACTGGATGAGTGGGGTGTAGCAACTTGATGAGAAGAAGACGTCTTAAGTGATCACGTGACCATCATTAAAATGTTTATATCTACACTCTCTATCAGATATTGATCACTCTTTACATGTAAAAATGTTTTTATTTCTATGAATATTTATAAAATCGTTCAAAACATTTATTATTTATTGATCAAATATTAATTACTTGAAACATCTTATTTTTAGTTTAAGTTTGGTACAAGGCCACGAATAAGGGGCATATAGCTGGGATCGAACTTATAAGTAATGATCACCGAGGCATCTATCCTAATGATTAGATCATGATGAGGTGTTTTTTATTTACTAACCTTAGTTTTGACATAAGGCCATGAAAAAGCGATATGACGAGGTTCAAACTTAATAGAAATGACCTATAAGACAGCCATCATAATCATTAGACCACAACAAGGTGTCTTTTTTTTTTTTATCTGTAAACCATAAATTAATTTTCGAGCAACCTTAGGGCATCCAGTGAGGATCGAACTCAGTACACAGTAATAATGGCCAACCAGATTAGCTTGCTAAATATTACCCCACCCTCATCCGTCCCAATTTTTTAATGTGATATACCGTAATTATAATATTTCTTTCACGGTTCAGTTTCTTTTCATCACAAAGATCGCTAAACACCGACATCGGGAATAATAAAAAAAAAAAAAAAACTTTCGGCGAGACTGCCCGGGGATTGAACCCTCGACTTCCGGGTAATGCGACAAATTTAGCAAAACGTTTTAGTCATTCAGCTATTCCAGATCAAGGAGCTGCGTAGAGCGTAACAGTTTTCGTTCATTTCGCGTTGAGAAATGCCTGAACGTACAGCTACGAGTCAAAAGGAAGGGTAGTTGGAGAGTCCTGTAAGTTAGTTCATCCTGAGCGTCAGTCTCGTACTCACGTAAAAAAAAAATCACCGTTGCATACAAACGCTGATTGTGCTTCCTATGGATCGTTCGAGAAATGGAGACAAACATCATGGCCTCATGTGTCGTACGACACGGGAGGCAACTTTACATGTCTCATCAAAATAAACATTTTTATCGCGAAGCGTGACGACAATTATTTGAATAGGTTGAGTTTATTCCTTCTCAATGCGCATTCGTATTTATTTCTTAAAAGATTACCTTCACTTTTATCCAATATCAAATTGTAACTGGGTTATCATTTGGGACAGTTCAAACCAGTGGTTCCCAAGCGAATTTGGGCCACGCCCCACTTTGGTATTTCTAAAATGTCGGTGCCCCCATACACTGTAATATTTAATTCTTACATATTCAAAATTTTACTGCAATTCACTTGAAGGAAACTTAAAAGACCATTAATTTGGTCTCTAAACAAGTCTCCAAAGACCGTGGCGTCCATGAAAGAGAAAAATTTAAGAAACAAAAAGATAGTTAAATATCTATATAGTTTCAAAACATATAATAAAGAACTGAAAGGCAGAAATATAAAATATTTGAATGAAAGTTTTATTCTGTAATATACTTTGATCATTTTAATCAGGAAATAATAATGAAAAATGAAATTTAAGTTCACGTTGGTATAGTAAGCCGAAGGGTGCATATTCTACGCATGTCCCACGAAAATATTACTATGCCCCACCGGTGGGGCATGCGCCCCACGTTAATATCGAATTGCAAAAGTGCGCGTAACGGTTAACTAGTTAGTCTGGTTAATTATTGCTAATGAATATGAGTTTGATCCTCACCGTGTGCCCATTACTTGTGGTCCTTTTACTAGGCTAGGCTTAGGTTATCAAATTACGACTGCGAAACTATCTTCGTAATTTTCAAGGACACAAGCGTCTACACACCATTAAACAAAATAAGAAAAGAGTTCCGGTTGAAATGCTATCATCTTACCTTGAATATTTTTGATGGAAAACTCTAAGAAAAAGATGCAACTTATTTATTTATTGTCCTTTTACAAGATGGACAATCGGTTTACGAGTTTTAATACTTTATATGCCTTTTCAGTTAAGTGCCATACGCGATAAACGCTTGGTATCACTCCATTCAAGACTGGCAGAAAATTTTCCCGCAGTCAGTTGCCGTTTCTTTCTTGGGTTGACTGGCTACCAATCAAGTCTATAGGATATAATCTCCCTTGCTGTTCAACCCATAGCCGGGGGAGGAAAGGGAAACGTGATGGATTCATATCTTTCTCAAGTGTATTTTCTCTTAAGTGAATGTACCGAATCCGACTGAAAATTGAACTCGGCTCTCCAGTTATTCTTTCCGAGCTGATATCCATTACGCCACAACACACACCTTTTCACTGATTTGATTTTCTAATATTTTTAATGAACGTAAATGTGTGATAAAGTTTCATTTTGTTTTATTTTTGCATGTAACATCCCCCCACTTGATATTACAGGTATCCTCAGTTACCCCCCCCCATTTGAAGATCGCACTATATTCATTTATTTCATCATTATAATTTGTTTTAATCAATAAATTAACCTAACAAAAACCAACCAGGAAAATCGATATATCTCGAACTATTGAGTTGTTCCGAAGATTCATGCCGATTTTTAGACGTTCATTCTCCAACACGTTTGGACACTTCAAATTTCTTGACAGATATAATATTCTTGCCTTTTCGATTAGAGCACACTTCAAACTATTTCTTGAGAAAGAAAGTTTAAAATGACTTAATTCGTATCAATTTTGGATCCCTATGAAAATAGAAGATTATAAGGTGCATTATAGACACTTGATGCTTTTTTTACCGTAAAGACAAGACTGCAACAAAAAAGATATGTGCTGTATACGGCGAAGGTGCTTTAGCTGGTAAATGTATGAAAGTGGTTTGCAAATTTAGCGTTGGTGATTGTAGCCTTATTGATGAAGACTGCTCAGGCAGACCCCATCCCCCACTACAGATGACGACCAAATCAAGAGATTGATTGAGAATAACCCGCATTACACAACGCAGGAATTAGCAGAAACACTAATTTTATCAAATTCCACCATCTATGAGCACTTATTGAATCTTGGGTACTCAAATCGCTACGATTTTTGGGTACCACATGACCTGAGGGAAAAGAATCTTTTGGATCGATTTTCCTCTGTGATTTGTTGTATAAACGCAATGAAAATGCACCCTTTTTTAACAAACTAAGACGGGTGATAAGAAATAGATCGTTTACAACAATGTTCAGCGAAAAAAGATCTTTGGGTAAGCGACATGCGTCAACTTCAGCCACCTCGAAAGCAGGTCTTCATTCTAAGAAAGTCATGCTGTGCATCTGGTAAGATTAGAAAAGAATCCTATACTGCAAGATTATATCAAGTAACCAGTCAATTGATTCTGAAAAGTACTGCTCGCAACTGGACGAATCAAAGGCAGCAATTCAAGAAAACGCCCAGAATTAGCGAACAGGAAAAGTGTTTTTTTTTTGTATCAGAATAATGCCAGACCCACGTTTCTTTAGCGATCCGGCAAAAAGTTGTTGCAGCTTGACTGGAAAATTTTACCCTACCTACCATATTCACCAGAAATTGCTTCTTTGGATTTTCATTTATTTAGATCCTTCCAAAATAATCTCAATGGTAAAAATTTAAATTCTCTGGATGACAAAATAAAATATCAACAAATGAATTCTTTGCCGAGAAACTACCAAAATTCTGGGAAGATGGAATCTTTAAGTCGAAGGCAAAATGGAGAAAGTTTGTGCAACAAAATGGTTCATATTTACTTGAATAAATATTTAATGGCATAATTTTGTTTTGTGTTTTAATTTCGCTTAAAAATCGGCATTAACTTTCCGGAGAACCCAATCCATTCTGTAATTAACACTTTCAGTAACGGAAAACTTCTTTAACAGGTATATTGAATTAAATCGGAAAAAAAAGGAAATAATTAAAAAAGGTAATTTGTTTCAAGAAAATATATGAGTCAAGAAGTTCGTAAGGAATCAAACCAGAATTTTGAGTGAGATAACATAGCAGTCTCAGTATAATTTTGTCCGGACCACTAGAAATATCTCTAAAAACCCATGAGGCAAAGCCCTTTGTATATAAACCTATTCATCGGATTGATGTAGTTTCTTGTGTCATAAAGATATACTCATCAGTAATTTCTTATCGGAAGAATAAGGCAAAGCAATAAAGAAAGGACTAACCATTAACTAAAAGTAGACAGAATGCATGGTTGTCAGCAAAAGAGGCATTTTTACACACGCGCTACATATTAGGGATGTTAAACTAAAGCAGGTACAAAAATTGACTCAGTCTTGGGTATGACGATAAACTACATCCGCGTCCAGAGTAAGACGATAAACTACGTCCAACAGCAAGGCCTCTGATCAGGAGGTTTTGAGGAGCGTAGAACCATCCCGTAATTGCTGACTCGGGGTGGTAGCACCTGTTAGGGTCCCAACTATGGTCAAATAGTTAACCCTGAAACTGAGGTAAAAAACTTTATGAAAGTGTAAAAATGGGTTTTAATACCAGAAATAGTTTGTAAAAAATTATTACCAGAAATAAATTTCTGAAAAAAAAACAAACTATTACCTGCAATATATTTTTGAAAAAAGAAGAAAATTTAAATTTAAAATAATTATTACCAGCTATACAATACATTTTTGAAGAAAAAATATTACCAGAAATAGATTTTTGACAAAACAAAATATTATCAAGAAAAAATGTTGTCGGCATTAAATAACCCATTGAGGTTGATATGACGTAAAACAAACCAAACCAAAAATTAACTATCGCTGACAGAAATCCAAGGAGCATAAGAATAACAAAATATGTCTTTCAAAAACTAAACAAAATAGGAAAATGTCCTTAAAAATAAAGAAAGACTTTTGAATTGGTATGTAATACCTAATCGTCGATTTATCAGAGATTGATGGACTTACAGATGAAGAAGTGACTTAAAGCGACATGGGTGTGGCTTTACCGATGGATGCTAGGAATAATATGAACAAAGTCTGAAAATTACGAAAAGATTTTAAGGAAAATGCTAACTACAAAGAAAATTATACTTCCAATCACAAAGAGACGGGTGAAATTTCTGGGTTGATTAAGTAATTAATTCATTTATTTTTTACGGTTTATCAACCTATGGCCAATTCCCGGGTTTCGACGAAAAAACCAAAATCCCAGACTTCCGTCAAAATTCGCGAAAATTTTTCATCTTTTAATAGCCAGTTGGTCTTAGTTTAATTTGTAAAGATTATAAACGTATGTAGAAGAAAGCAAATGTTGATAGGATAGCAAGGGTCACAATGCACTGTCCGAACACCCAATCAATCCTCGGCCCAGAATCGGATGGGAGGTAGTACGCACCGGCCCTGTTGATAAGATAGTAAGAGCCACAAAGCACTGCAAGGGTTCCCCAACCAGGTTCGGTCTGCCCCTCCCAGTCGTGACATTAGGCTACGCGACTCAGCTGACTCAACATGATTTTATATTTCTCTCATTTGCCACACCTTTCAAATAGATAATATAGATATTTTTTTTTTTTTTCAAATTTAGATTTTATCAGATTTTCTTTTCTGTCTGAAATTTCTGATGATTCTTTCGCGTGACTTCGATCGACGTTAACGTTTTTTTTTTTTTTTACAGGTCGAAAGAAAAGAAATCAAAGCAAATGGTGCATAAAATGGCGGCTTAAAGACGAGGTTTAAGTAAATTGCATCGTAAGTTGAGTGGAACAGAACGAGTTTTGATGGTCAATGAGAATCAATTAAGTAGTCTGTCGCCACCTAAAATGGGGGAAAATTTTCAAATCAATCACTCACCTTAACCCTTTGCATCCGTAATCCCTATTTTAACGCATACCAAAAGTATTACAAATAAAAAAGGTTAATATGGCGACCGTAGCAGCTTTTCTTTTAATGGAATGATGGGATAGCTTTAAACAAATATGTCTACGTTTGAATGTATCATGTACTCGTTGCTTTGTGAATTTCGTAATGTGTGAGACAAATAAATAAATAAATAGAATTAAACCATTTCGTGTACTTGTCTGGGAAAGCGTATTCTATTTTATTTAACGTATCTGGGGACCAAAGTGCTAAGGGTTAGAATGGTTAAGTTTGTTTTTTTTTTTTTTTTGGTAACTCGTTCCAAAGTAGTAAAAGTCTTCTAGAGGAGTTCCTTAACCATTACCAAGGTGCCAATCAAACTGTACAGTTAGGCGTTTGGGATAAAGTTGCCGTGAACAATGGTCGATAAATGACATTGGGAAAGGTAAGTGAATATAATGAACCCAACTGGAATTGGAACCCGGCTTCCCGACTTCCAATTATCAACCCTAAGAAGGCTTAGAGAATTTGACACTCACATGACAGAGGAGGCAGTGTACGATCTAACGGGCTCGTGAAAATGGATGGGAAACTAATAACTGGGAAGGATGACGGAGAAAATAATTTACTTAAAGCTACAAAGGAAAGGAAGTTGTGGAGAGTTATGATCGCTAAAAAGGACTACGTACTTATTGACGAACCTATGTAATTAATCTCATTTTTATAGTTCCAGAAGATGTTAAGTCCGGCGAGAAGAGGCATCTTTGTCTTACGCCTCTTTCTATTTTTGTGTAGAATTAATTTTCTATCCTCATTTAGACAGTTTGTATGAAGTATTTGTCCAACTAGGATTAATTATTGGCTGGCACAATCTTAACAACATTAGATATACACATGAAACGGTTTTGATAGCATTCATAGAAAGGAAATCACGGGAATTCCTACTGAAGGTAGCAAAGGAAAGCCAGAAGAAAGGACTAAACATCAATTGTAAGAGAGAATGTATGGTTGTCAGCAAAAGGAATAGTCCAAGATGCGAATTATAAATTGGAGATACAAAAGTTAAAATTTAAATATCTAGGAAATGTTTTAACAGTGGACGGAAAAGGCAACGCTAAATTTTGGCATTTGGATAGCGAAAGGTGCCTTCCAAAAGTTAAGTAAAGTAGTAAGAAACAGGAAAATTTGATTCCAAAAAAATGAAAAGAGTTCTGAACTGTACTACGTTATATCAGTCATCTTATATAGTTGGGCCATCTTATCACAGAGACTTGAGACAACAGAAATGTTGTTCTATAGAAGGATGCTGAGAATACCGTAGAGTGAATACCTGAGCAACGACGAAGTTCTAGAGAAACAAAAGGGACACTTATGCATAGCATCAGAAAGAGACCGTTGAAATTTCTATGAGGAAAAAGGGCTTGGAAAGTCTGACACACACATGACATTTTGGAGGCAAGAAGGACAGGTGAAAGCAGTTCATAGTAGACCTAACGAGCAAATGGTTGGCAGAACAGCGATTAGGTCATAGAGTAAAAAGACAAACAACAGGAAGTTTTTTGGAATCATGGTCTCCCCGCAAAAATAGAAAAGAAGTTCTTAAAAATAACCACAAAAAATATAAAATAGTTTCTGAAAAATATTTTTCTTAATTATTTTCTACCAAATCTGTGATGTTAAAATACTTAGGTTTACTAATCACAAAACTTACAAAGTGTATATTAGACTTTAGAGAACTGATATTTCATACAAACTTCATAACATTTGGCAGGACGATTTAGTTAAGTACTGAATTCAAGTGGTTTTTATATATATCTTTATTTTGCAACACCTTATAGGTATGTTCATGAGATCGCTAAAAAAAGCGCATAGTCTGATGAAAAAGACGTCAAACTTGACGAAAACAAAACTTTATCGCCAAAATGTTTATACTACTATTAAGAGTAAAGAACAAAGTAATTTTTAATTATTTCTTAAAATTTTTCTGTCTTTATTACAACATTCTAACTTTCGATTGAAAAACCTTGTTTCTCGTCATCACCGGAATTTAGTAGAAATAACATGGCGGATTTTTTGTGCATTTTTTTTCTTATGACACACATAAATTTTGAAAATCTTGCAAACCGCAGTTCAGACCGGCATTCTCCCATTTGAAAAAACATGTTTTCATCACAGAAAATAAGCAATTTTTGTTTCAAAATATACTAAATAAACTTTATAATTTCTAATTTTTTAAAAATTAGTTAAAAAAAAATCATAATTGATTTTTTTAATAAATTTTAAACGGCAACATTCACTTTTGTAAACAAAAGTTAAAAAAACGGGAGATTATCGATCTTGTGTCAATTTTTTCCGATTCAAAAAAATTGAAGATTTTTAACGAAAATTTTGGACGTGCTAGAAATTATTAAAATTTTTTTAAAAATATTCAAAAAATACTTTGATTATTCCTCTTGATAATAACATTAACATTTATACGATAAAAAATTATTTTAATCAAATTTAAGGCCATTTTTTATTCATGGTATGCTATTTTTTTATCGATCTCATGAATATACCTACCTTAAAAGTTGTATAAGATCTTGTTTATCACACATTTTTCTAAATTTTCGAGCAGAAGGGAGAACAAGAGAGAAAATGATTTTTTCCCCTGATATTTTGATTTTACGTAATCGCCTCTTCCAACAATACTGCGCCACACATCGAATAAAAGAGCTCTATCTGCAATGCATCTGCATTTACCATTTATTATTTGATTTACGACGAAAGACTATCATTTTCAAGAGATTTTAGCACTGAAGCGATTACCGCTATCCAAATTTTCGTTTAAACAGAGCAGCCCCGCACTCGACAATTAAATACCACGAAATTACAACCAATCACAATTTCGCTTACAGTTATTCAGTGCGGAGTAGTCATTTACCGGTTTACAAAAACTCGATTCACCCCGATTTTTTCTGGTACCGCTAGTTTACAAATTTAGAAAATTTCAAACCCCTAATCATGAGTAAGAGAAAGAGTTATAAAGTAGGTTTTAAGTTGAAAGTGATGGATTATGCAGAAGAACATTCTGGTATCAGAGAGAATCTAAAGTAAACTGTGGCGTATCAGTAGTCCAGTTTATTTAAGTTTCCACATGTCCTCCATCATTAGCAATACAAAGGGTAATACGATTTTGCAGTTCACGGAAAACATTTGCCAAATGATTTACAGTAATGCCTGAAATCACATTAGTTATTTTAGCTATATTTAAAACTAGGTACATTAAACTTTATAACATTTTTTACAGGTTATTTCTATCGCAAATACAAATAAAGTTATAATTTTTTAAAGTGCACACGAACTCTATGGACACCCTATATGATCTGGTAAGGAGCATAACTCGGCATTGTCGAGGACTTTCTTTATTTTGCGTTACACTGATTTACCAAGGTGGAATCGTTACTGTGCCACTGAGCACTTTTTGTGAACACGTACAAATTATTCAAGTGTTTTTTTTTTCTCCTTTGAAATAACGCTGATGTTCTATGTTTAGTCGTAGCGGTATATTTCCTCTCCTTGGTGTTTGTAGCTGGTGTTTGTATGTTATGAATATACCAAGCCCCCTCGTGACACCGAATACAATTACCGACTACTTGATTGGCAGGGGTCGGTCATGTGTACGCCGGATCATTGGGGAATTTCGATCCTAACTGAAATAAATTATAATCATCATGAAACCTTAAAGTTATCTGTTTCTTAATAATAATTAATATTTGGTCTGTTTTTAAATTGAGCTCTCTGGATTATATCCTCTTTGGAATTATCCATACGGATTACCAAACACATCATATATATATATAAATATATATATATATATATATATATATATATATGTGACGGTTACACACCTGGCCCAGTGTCGGATCCTTTGGTTACGGCGCCGACGGTGACGTCGCTCCTCCTGGTCGCTCCTCCTGGGTCCAAGCGTGCCGCTCCAACCCTCTGGTCAGATGATCACCAGCCTCGCCTCTCCCGACTCGCTTCCAACACCTGGTCACTAAAGCAACTGTACCGATCTCCGGTCTGTCTACCCACGCTGTGTTTTAGATCTTAGACAGACGGGACCAGCAGGGGCTGGGGCCGATACGAGCTGAGTCCGACGGGGGTGGCGAAACACAACAAAACAAAAACTCACAACACCAAACAAAATTGCTGATAAAAAAGGGTAACAACCTTTTATATCTCAATGTCTATTACATAAAAGCAAAATAGTTCTCACTTCCCGACCCGTTCTGTGAACTATGGCACCAAGCTTCTATCACAAAAATAGCAAAAAAAAAAAAAAAAAAAAAAAAAAAAAAAAAAAAATGTCGAACTACCTACTTTCTAGAATCATGTATGTATGTCGGCGTGTGGTTCAGTTCGACATTGGGCTAATTTCTATCGGTCGTTCGCAGTTGGTTCTTCTCTTCGACGTGAACTGTATTTCTTCTTCTTCGTTTGTTTAGACTGGTAGATTTCTTGTTTCAACCCAGTGGAAGATTTCTTGCTTCGATTCAGTGGAAGATTTCTTGCTTCGATTCAGTGGAAGATTTCTTGCTTCAATTCGGTGGAAGATTTCTTGTCTTCAACTTGGGCTGGAAGGATTTCTTGTTTCGAGGATTCTTCTGTCGTCCGAGGGTGAACTGCAACTCACGCCCAACCTAACTCCAACTTCAACTCAACTTCAGCTCCAACTGATTTCTGCCGACTGGGGTCCTGCTTATATTGACGCCGCAACAAACCGGGGTGGGTCGGTCGGCGTCAGGGGTTTCTCGATAATTTCAAAAGCCGTATTAATTTTGACTTTCCATTATCGTTATTGTTTTCACCCCTACTTTCTCACAGTGCTCTTGGTGGGGCGGCGCATATCTATTTCTCTTAGTCTCTCTCATGTCAGGTGATCGCTCTCAACCAATCGTTCCCGATCGAACCTTTCTTTCTCTTCTTTTCCGCAGCCCACGTGACCGCCTCGTCCAACAGTTATTGATCGAGGTTTTCTTTCCTTCTTCTTCCGCGGTCACGTGATTGTATTCGACCAATTGTTATTGACCGAACACCCTCTCCTTTTTTGTTGGCGGGTGTGGTTACATCGTGCTGGTTTAAAAAAAACAAAATCCGATTTCGCACCTTTTTGCACGTACGCAAAATGACAATCCTTGCCCCTCTCTCACCTGGACTTTGTCAAACAGCCCGCTGCTAATTAGTCTTGACTTTTAGAAAGGATCTTTTCCGCCTTCCTGGCGCCCTCCGTGGTCCAAAAACAATTGCTCTTCTTTTTACCTATTTGTTTTTCCTGATAGCCGAGAATCTTAATTATCTAGGTCGAAATATCTCTACTTTCTTAACGTGGGTGTCCAATTCTTAACAGGTCAATTCCGTATATCGTTTTCACCAGTCACTTCCCCAACCCAAAGACACTTTCTCTCTGACTAAAGTAAAATTCATTTCTATTATTCTAATTTAAAAGTTACCTTTCGTTATTTTGATAAGAATTCTTCTACGAAAATGTCGGTCAGCGCTCGCGACCGATATCTCAATTCTATTCTTTCAACAAAAATTAAGGTCAGTCAGAGGCTCTGACCGACATCTGGTCCACACCCAGCGGCCTGTTTTGATATCATGTCTTTTCCTTTCTTTCCCCCTTTTGTTATTATCTTTCCTTTCTTCCTTTTTCCTTTCTTTCTTTTTCCTTGCTTTAGGATCGTTTAGTACATTCTTAGTGAATTATTTTCAACCCAGTTATTTTCCGTTTTAAAGAAAAAAAAATTAACAACCTGTTTAATAAACTGAATAAGGAAAAATTAACTCATATTTCTATGAATATTTCCAATAAATGCAAGGTGCCATAATCCTCCCCTAACCGATTTGTCATTTACCCGTAAATGACACCTAAACCCAATTACATCATTTAACATGCACCATGCATTCGTCTCATGCAATTCTATTCTACTTTCTAACATGCAAGGGTAATGTTCTTTCCATTTTCTTTTGTTCTACATGCAATGAAATGTTCTTTTCATTTTCTTTTGTTCTACATGCAATGAAATGTTCTTTTCATTTTCTTCTGTTCTACATGCAATGAAATGTTCTTTTCATTTTCTTTTGTTCTACATGCAATGTAATGTGTGCGTGTGTCTGTAGGTGCAGATGTGTTCTTTAGGGTTTGTTCTTCTTGGTCAATGTTTTCCTCTCTGCTGTGGGAGGTTTTTCCGCCGCACGTGGTGGTCTCACGCCAGCCTCCTCCATTGGTCTTTCAGCAATTTCTTCGCCAGTCCTGTCTGAGTAAGGAACACTGCTCGGCATCTCCCTCTCGAGTTGTTGCATGCTCACTAGACTGTCGTTCGCTAATCTTCTCTTACTCTTAATCTTCCATATTATTACACCCCCGATGGCTATAACTAGGAATGTACCCATTACTATTGACCAACTTATCGCGATCTGCTCATCGTCTTCCCAAGCTACACCTTCGTCTCCCAGCGCACTTAACTTATCTCTTAAGTGATCCATATCGATCTTTTCTATGGGCTTCATTAAAATTGGCATCTTATTTAAGGTGACATTAGAGAATCTCTTCACTATCGGCTCCCATAATTCTGTACAATTGACTAAGCCTCTACTAATCGTCTCGATGAGTGAATCTTTTTCTTCATACCTTTCTTCCATCTGGCAATAGGGGGGCAAGGAGATGGACACCCCAACCGCCGAACATCCCATGGGTAGCGACACCAGGGATAACGGTGGCCTTATTCTTAATGTCCTTGTGGACTCTCCCCCACATACCCTAGACAGGCTGATATGTTTCTGTGTGGCTACCGCCCACACCCCGTCTGAAACACTGATAGCTTGTGGTAATGCCGAGTTTGTTAATACCTCCACTTGGCAGATTCTTTTGATTCCTTCTCCCCTCCCTTCAAACAATTCTAGTATGCACAGTTTGCGGTTACCAGTTTTATAGATAGGGCTCAACGAGGTACAAGTCCCCAGGGTATCATCTCTACACCTTCTAGCTTCTTCAGCTGATAGCAACATGAATTTCGTTCTCCCCGAATTTAATGCTATGTAGTCTGCTTCCACCTTGTACCTAGCTATCATTCCTGAAAGATAACAAATTCTCTTGTTGTTATTCTTCACAATCACTTAGTCTCGCTCGACTCATCACTCAATCATTTCATAACTTTTCTCTTAGTTCGGCTCTTCCCTCCTCTAACTAACCCCTAGCAGACAGAATGGTCTGGTCAGGTGTGCGTGGCGTTCACTCTAAAGGTCGTACTTCATGACACCACTGGTGATCAATCAACAATGCCAATGATCTTTTCCCGTCCCTTGTGAGGTGCAGCCCGCGACTCCATCCCTCCACTCACATCTACCATAGTCAGCCAATAGGATTTTGGATGAGCCAGTGTCGTTATCTGTCGACACTAAATGCTTCTATTCTGCACAGCCCTTTTGTTCTACTGAGATTTGGGGTTCTTCTCCCTCCCTGATCTCATCTTCTGAGGTGATTCCTGTTCAACCTCTAACCTTTTTTCTGTGTTTAACTCCCGTCCAGAAGGTTTTTTGTCCTCTTCTTCATCCTCTGATTCTTCTTTCTGTTTAGAGTCTTCGCCTTGAATGTCTTCAATACCTCTCGACTCTATGTCTAAACTTCTCCTGTTCTTTATCCTTTCCTTAAGCTGGGAAAGGGGTATTTGATCCTCCTCCTCCCACTCGCTGGACCCTTCGTCTTGTTCAGGGTGCCTCCTTTTAGAGCCTTCGACTGCTTGATTGGACCTCTTCGTCTTTTCTTCCTTTTCTTCGGACATGGGGGTGTGATGGCGATCTCACGGGGTCTTCTCTGCACTGATTCAGTCGACGACTGAACATCGCTAATCCCGCTGAGGGTTCCAACTCCGTCCTCGGACTGCTTCGTTTATCTGGTCAAGTCGACCTATCTCCTCATCTTCTTCGGAGTCTTCCTCCGTCTCCATTCCTTCCGGTTCAACCAGAGTTACCTTCCTTTTTCCTTGTCTTCTTAGGCCTCGGCTCGCTCATTTCCAGGTTAGCTATTTCAGCCTTCTTCAGATCATTAGCATGAACCCTCCTCGCTCGTCCTGCCACTTGATCCCATATTACATATGATACTGGGCCCGTCTGCTCTACTATCCGGTAGTACGGTTCCCATCTCTGGTCCAGTTTTCCTTCTCTCTGGTGGATTTTATAGTAGACAGGGTCTCAACCTTCAATTCCACCACCTTTTCTTTCAGCATTCACCCTCTCATTTCTTTTCTTCTGGGCCCTCTTTATTCTTCTTCTGGCCTGTACGAATATCTTATGTTGCTGTTCCAGCAATAGTTGATGATGATCTTCTCCCATATACCTTCTTCGGGGCTTCAGTAGGTTATCTACAGGCAGGACCACGTCTCTGCCAAACAACAAAAAATAAGGGAGAAAATCTGGAGGTTTCGTTTATCGTAAACCTCACGGCCGCCAGAACCTGCGTCAAATACAAGTCCCAATTTCCAATGTTTTTCTCTGACCAACTTGGCCAATACATCTCCCAAGGTTCTATGAAACCTTTCCACTTTAGCATTTCCTGGGGGTGATATGGGGATGTTTTTATGTGCTCTACATTCAAACCTGTCAAAACCCTCTCTCATGATGCTGTTCACATTCTCCGTGCCATTATCTGTTACCAACTGCACAGGGGCACCATACCTAGGGAAGATTTCACTTATTATCAACCCGGCCACAGTTCTGGCCTTCTTGTCTGGTACTGCAAATGCTTCAGGCCAATTTGTTAGCCAATCGACAAAACTCACTATATAGTTGTTTCCTTGTGCAGTTTCCCCATATGGTCCTGATACGTCCATACTCACTTTCTCGAAGGGGAAGTTTGGTACGTCTGTTTCCTCCAAGGGCGCCATTTCCTGCCTTCTGCTCTGCGACTGGCACACTACACAACTTCGAACATAGTTAGTGACTTCTCCGTACAGTTTGGGCCAATAGTACTTTCTTCCTATGAGATCACATGTCCTATCAATTCCCATGTGACCCAACCTCTCGTGGCACTGCTCCAATATCTCTGGTCTTAAACTTTTGGGCACATACAACCTGGGCTTGACTTCTTCATCCCTTCCTGAGAGATAATACAGCCTTTCCTCTATTATGGCATACTTGGTGGTCTCTCCTGACTTCACCTTCTCTCTCAGAGCAGCTATTTCACTGTCTGCTTGCTCCTTCTCAATTCCTTCTGTCCAGTAAGGATCGGTTATTATCTGGGCGTCCCCTTCTTCGTCCGATTCTAATATAGGGCGATCTTTTAGCTTGTTAGAGTTAATTACTCCTATTCTATAGGCTTTATCATCTACTCCCTGTTCTACCCTTACAGATCTTTCTTCCAGTTGTTTCGGTATTCTTGAGAGTAAATCTGCGCACGTGTTTTCCTTTCCTGCCAAATACTCTATCTTACAGTGGTAGCCACTTAACTTAAGTGCCCACTGTTGAATTTTCTTATTATTTGTCCACTCCGCCTGCAATAGGTACTGCAGAGGCTTGTGGTCTGTCTTTATAGTGAAGACCGCACCGTTTAAATAGTAGTCCAGTTTTTGGAGAGCATACATGATAGCATATGCTTCCCTCTCTATTACTGGCCACCTCTGTTGTGTCTCTGAGAGCTTATGGGAGAGGAAGTATATCGGTACTTCCTCTGGTATGCCTGGCACTGGTCCTTCCTTATCAGGACACGGCTGGGTAAGTACTGCTCCTACACACTGCTCACTGGCATCCGTGTATAATATCATGGGCTTGCTGAGGTCTGGATACGTCAGCAGTGGAACGGTCGTCAACTGTTCCTTTAGCGAGTCAAATGCTCGTTGACAGTCCTCTGTCCACTTGAACCTAGCGTATTTCTTCGTCAGGGCCACCAGCGGTATGGCAATTCTTGAAAATGCCGGGACGAAGCGTCGGTAGTAGCCTATAGCTCCTATGAAACCTCTTACCTGCCTCACGGTCTTAGGCTCTGGCATTTCCCTTATGACCTTTACCTTATCCATGTCGGGTTTAATACCGTCTCCGTTTATGACGAAGCCCAAATACCTAGTTTCCTCCCTCAGAAACCGACACTTTGACAATTTCAATTTTAATCCGTGTTTCCTCAACCTTCCCAACACCTGTCCCAAATGAAAAAAGTGTTGTTCCACTGTCTCCGAAAATATCCAGATATCGTCTAAATACGCCATGGCAAAGCTCTCGTATCCTCCTAACACTATTGACATTAGCTGTTGGAAGACTCCCGGGGCATTAGCTAAACCGAATGGCATCACTCTGAACTGAAACAGTCCCAGGTGACACGCGAATGCGGCCTTCTCCTTGTCAGCCTCATCCAGGGCTACCTGCCAATACCGGACCTCAAGTCCAACGTAGAGAAGTACTTTGCCTTCCCTAATAATGCCAAAATGTCGTCTATCAATGGCAATGGCACCGCCAACGGCTTCGATACAGAATTCAGCTTTCTAAAATCTACACAGAAACGGTGGCCGCCATCTTTCTTACCTACTATTACTATTGGGAAGCTCCAAGGGAGATCGATCTTTCGATCATCCCAGCTTCAACATTTCCTCTACTGCCTCTTCTACAAGGGGTCTTTTATGTATAGGTGTTCGGTAGGGTTTTAATTTCACAGGGGGGTGGTCTCCGGTGTCGATTTTCATTTCGACTGTGTGGGTCTGACCTAGTTCCTTATCTGACTGGGCTACCACATCTCGATTGTTCCTTAACAGACCCCCCACTCTGGTTCTAAATTCATCCGGTGCTAATATATCCTCATCTAAGATTCCTTTTGTTTGCTCTACTAGCTTCCTTCGTTCCTCCTCGAATCTCACCCGATTCAGAGTTCGTGGGGAAGCGCTCTCCTATCTTCTCCCTCTCCTAACCTTGATAGTCTTTTGGGCCTGGTTCACCATCATAATGGGCACCAACTCGGCTGCCTCCACTACCGTTTCGCATAGGGTTACCTCGTTATCTACTAGGCCCTTTCCTTCTACAGGGACCAACTGCAGAGGTCCTCTCCGTACCTTTTTTTCTGACATTAGCCTACCCTTTCCCGACACTGCGGTCCTAGGAGGTAACTTTACATCTTCCTCCACCACTATGGTTATCTCTTCCTCTGGTGGGCATCCCAATGGCGTTCTCTCGCCGTTCACCACCAACACAGTAGGATTAAACTCAATCTGGGCCCTCTGGCTCCGGAGCCAATCTTCTCCCAAGATTGCCTCTGTACATAGGTCGGGGGGGGTTACATAAAAATTTTGGGTGCTTTTCACCCTCCCAATCCTCACCAGGAGCCTCACCATCCCCCCTTATCTCCAGGGGGGGGCCCCGTCTGCTTGCGTGATCTCTATGTCCGCTTCTCGTAACCTTCTCTTCCGTTTCACCCGCCTGTATATCTCTTCTCTCATCAATGACACAGATGCTCCTGTGTCCACTAAAACCCTCATCTCTCTACCACCTATCTCTGCCTTACAGGATAGTTCTCTCTCTTGCGTTAGCGAAGAGAACACCTGGGCTTTCTTCTTCCTGGGTCCCCACCTTTGGGTTAACCCAGCCATAGGCGCCGGTAATAATAATTCATCTTCATTTCTTTTATGAGGTGGAGTTCTGCGCCCCCTGCACCTGGGTGACCCCGTCCGGACCTCTCTCGGTCTCTCGTGGCCGTTTCTAAGAATACAGTTTCTTCTCAGGTGTCCTGGCCTCCTGCAAAGCCAGCACCTTCTTGTCGGACAGCTTGCCGCAAAGTGGCCCATCCGACCACATGTCCAACATCTTGCTCTTTCTCTTTTTAACTGGGTTGGCCTTGTGTCTATCCTCAGGGTAACCGTCCCCTATCAAGCGGTTCGCCCACCCACTGGTCCAAGCCTTTATTTCTCTCCTTTTTAACGGGGCCACCCTCCCTCTTAATTCTGGGGTGGCCCGCTGGCTTTTCCCTGGTCCGGTCTCTTGGGCTCAGCCTTCCTTGTCAACACCGGTGGGGCACCCTTCTTCAGCCTGCACCACTTGGCCAGGTGTCCTTTCTTACCACACCTGGTGCATCTGTCCTGATTGAAGTCTGGGGCAATCCCCACTTCGTCGGACATTCCGCCGCCCTGTGGTCCTCGTACCCACAGGTCCAGCAGACCAGCCCATATCGACCCGGCGTGGGCTTATAAAAAGCCATGCCTGGTCGACCATGCCCTTCTATTGGGGTCCTCCTCCCATATTTCTGCCCGATCCACCTCTTCCTTAACCCTCTGATTCCATACGGGGGGTTCTTCCGCCTACCCCCCCTTCTTCCAGCCTCCTGACTTGGTGTCTGCTTCTTCCCACACCTCTTCACCTTATCCCATACCCCCTGGCTCTCTCTGGCCAGCTCTATCGCTGCCGACAGTCTGAGCGGTCCCTCTTTCAGGACGTCGTGCCGAACACGCTCATCCTCAGAGCTTCCACATACAGGTCCGCCAGTTGGGCCTGCATGACTGCGTTGTCCCTGACCACCTCGGGGAATGCTAATGACGATAGCCTTCCGCTCGGGCCCCAATTCTCCCGGGGTCTCCTCCCGAAGCTGTGTTAGTTTTAAAAGGGCCCTCATGGCCTCTATGGCCGTACCCTCGTCGGCGAACTCTTTGGTCAGCAGTTTTTTTACTTCTTCCCAGGCCAAGCGGGGATGATTTTCCAAGAGTCCCCTTACGAACTCCGACGCTTTTCCCTTTGTGGCATCGTATGCCAGGTACAGGGTTTCCTGGTCCGAGAGCTCGTAGATGGTTCGGCTCTTTTCGAGGATTGTCAGCCAGTTCCTGAACTCCTTCCCACTACCATCAAACACTGGGACCCTCGGTCCACCCAACAGCCCCCTTAAATCTACTGACAACCCCGCCCTACTTCTTCTTCACCCCCCACTGCTCTATCCGACTCATAATCTGACATGTCTACAGAGAGCAACAATCGAGGTAGGGAAATAAACAAGGTGTCCTACCTTACAGACGATTCTGTTCCTTCTTTTCCTTTGGTCCCGGGTCGTTCTGATTTCTGCTTGAACTTTCAGCAGCGGCGGTCGATCGTGGTCTTCTCAGGGTTGAAATCCCTCGGTCACCACGGCACCATATGTGACGTGGTTGTCTCAGGGTTGATCCTGGTCACGGCACCACTTGTGACGGTTACACACCTGGCCCAGTGTCGGATCCTTTGGTTACGGCGCCGACGGTGACGTCGCTCCTCCTGGTCGCTCCTCCTGGGTCCAAGCGTGCCGCTCCAACCCTCTGGTCAGATGATCACCAGCCTCGCCTCTCCCGACTCGCTTCCAACACCTGGTCACTAAAGCAACTGTACCGATCTCCGGTCTGTCTACCCACGCTGTGTTTTAGATCTTAGACAGACGGGACCAGCAGGGGCTGGGGCCGATACGAGCTGAGTCCGACGGGGGTGGCGAAACACAACAAAACAAAAACTCACAACACCAAACAAAATTGCTGATAAAAAAGGGTAACAACCTTTTATATCTCAATGTCTATTACATAAAAGCAAAATAGTTCTCACTTCCCGACCCGTTCTGTGAACTATGGCACCAAGCTTCTATCACAAAAATAGCAAAAAAAAAAAATGTCGAACTACCTACTTTCTAGAATCATGTATGTATGTCGGCGTGTGGTTCAGTTCGACATTGGGCTAATTTCTATCGGTCGTTCGCAGTTGGTTCTTCTCTTCGACGTGAACTGTATTTCTTCTTCTTCGTTTGTTTAGACTGGTAGATTTCTTGTTTCAACCCAGTGGAAGATTTCTTGCTTCGATTCAGTGGAAGATTTCTTGCTTCGATTCAGTGGAAGATTTCTTGCTTCAATTCGGTGGAAGATTTCTTGTCTTCAACTTGGGCTGGAAGGATTTCTTGTTTCGAGGATTCTTCTGTCGTCCGAGGGTGAACTGCAACTCACGCCCAACCTAACTCCAACTTCAACTCAACTTCAGCTCCAACTGATTTCTGCCGACTGGGGTCCTGCTTATATTGACGCCGCAACAAACCGGGGTGGGTCGGTCGGCGTCAGGGGTTTCTCGATAATTTCAAAAGCCGTATTAATTTTGACTTTCCATTATCGTTATTGTTTTCACCCCTACTTTCTCACAGTGCTCTTGGTGGGGCGGCGCATATCTATTTCTCTTAGTCTCTCTCATGTCAGGTGATCGCTCTCAACCAATCGTTCCCGATCGAACCTTTCTTTCTCTTCTTTTCCGCAGCCCACGTGACCGCCTCGTCCAACAGTTATTGATCGAGGTTTTCTTTCCTTCTTCTTCCGCGGTCACGTGATTGTATTCGACCAATTGTTATTGACCGAACACCCTCTCCCTTTTGTTGGCGGGTGTGGTTACATCGTGCTGGTTTTAAAAAAAAAACAAAATCCGATTTCGCACCTTTTTGCACGTACGCAAAATGACAATCCTTGCCCTCTCTCACCTGGACTTTGTCAAACAGCCCGCTGCTAATTAGTCTTGACTTTTAGAAAGGATCTTTTCCGCCTTCCTGGCGCCCTCCGTGGTCCAAAAACAATTGCTCTTCTTTTTACCTATTTGTTTTTCCTGATAGCCGAGAATCTTAATTATCTAGGTCGAAATATCTCTACTTTCTTAACGTGGGTGTCCAATTCTTAACAGGTCAATTCCGTATATCGTTTTCACCAGTCACTTCCCCAACCCAAAAGACACTTTCTCTCTGACTAAAGTAAAATTCATTTCTATTATTCTAATTTAAAAGTTACCTTTCGTTATTTTGATAAGAATTCTTCTACGAAAATGTCGGTCAGCGCTCGCGACCGATATCTCAATTCTATTCTTTCAACAAAAATTAAGGTCAGTCAGAGGCTCTGACCGACATCTGGTCCACACCCAGCGGCCTGTTTTGATATCATGTCTTTTCCTTTCTTTCCCCCTTTTGTTATTATCTTTCCTTTCTTCCTTTTTCCTTTCTTTCTTTTTCCTTGCTTTAGGATCGTTTAGTACATTCTTAGTGAATTATTTTCAACCCAGTTATTTTCCGTTTTAAAGAAAAAAAATTAACAACCTGTTTAATAAACTGAATAAGGAAAAATTAACTCATATTTCTATGAATATTTCCAATAAATGCAAGGTGCCATATATATATATATATATATATATATATATATATAAAAGTGAACACTGAGGTCAACACTCACAGGCAACAGGCTGTTTTCATGCTGGACGCAATCGTCAGGCGGCCTGACGATTGCGTCTAGCATGAAACAGCTTGTTCACTTATATTTATATTTACATACGCTCTATCTCTGATATTGAGCACTTTATCCCATAAATATAGCACACCTTAAAACTATATTTCTTCATATATATATATATATATATATATATATCAACTTAATTTCAATTCTTCATGAGCTTCCAATCCTTATTTATGATTAATTAATGACCAACATTTAATTTTTTTATGATCGCTTTCATCACGATTCTTCTGTTAAGCTATGAGAATAATTATAGATTCTTATTACTCAAAAGTAGAGTCCAATAGAGTTATAAAAACATCGGAGAATTCCAGTAAGATATCTTTAATCATTTCGAAGATACAACGGTATAAAATTAATCTAAGAAATGGAAAATTTTGCTTTTACACGATTTAGGCTATTATATATATATATATATATATATATATATATATATATATATATATATATATATATATGAATTTCCAAGAGGATAGAATCCAGGTAGAACTCAATGTCCAGGACAAACTAAGGATAATAAAAAAGGCTAATATTCCATGGAATATTAATGTTTGAGTCTTTTTATTATATTTTTTATATATATATATATATATATATATATATATATATATATATATATATACATAATTAGTGGATTTTTTCATTGCTGCTACATTTAGTCCAGTGATCTTGCTAATTACCTTGAGCTCCTTGATAAAATCAAAGAAGAATCAGCAATATTGTTGGCCCTGTTCTGACGTCTCGGCTTCATTTTCTTTCCTGCCGCCGTAAAGTTGCCTCTCTGTGCCTTTTTTTTATAAAAGATTTCAGAGTAATTCTTTGAATGATCTCTTTGCTATGTTCCCTAGACTTTTTAAATTTAAGCGCAGTACTAGACTGGCGTTGAGGTCTCATCAATTTACAGCTGAATTAGTTAGATGTAACCGTAAGTTCTATGCTAACAGTTTCTTTTCTCACACTTCTCGCTTTTGGAACTCCCTTCCAGCTCCATGCTTCCCAGCCAACTTCAATCTGCAATGTCAATCACTTCCCATTGTCCTCCTTGTTACTCTTCGTTTGTTCTTGTTCCTTAGTAATGTTACTATTTTCTACTCTTTCACGCCCAGTAACCCCTTGTGCCTCAATGGCTTTACTACCTTGCTTGAGGCGAAATCGATTCAAAAATATAAAGAATTAATGGATTTATTTTAAATACGAAATTTTTATTACTTTAAGCGTTATTATAGTGGATAATCGTATTCGAAATAGACGTTGTATTTCTATTTTTACATTAAACAGTCTAGGAATTCTCAATGTATATGTATCTTATATAATGAAATCTCTTGACGGGGAACTTAAGCGAAAAAAATGTATGTTATCTTCTTACTGTAAAAAAAAACCTTATCTGATAGAACACAAAAACAGTGTGAGCAATTAACTACTTTTCTTTGTTCACCATAACGAGACACGGCCACTGTTTCAACAGTTATTACAATGTTTTTACAATAAATCAAACAATTCTATGTTATCTCATTTTTTCTTTTTGTCGAGGGAGTTATTCCTACTGAGTCTTTATAATTTTCTTTATTGTTACTTATCTTTTCTCCTTGGTTTTTAGAATCAGAATGTGTAAAGATAAACAACAGTCAAGGTTCAGCGTCAAATGTTATCTCGTTACGATGTTATCGTTAAAACGAGAATATCGTGTCTGTCGGAGCCATATCACCATAGTGTTAGATCCCAGTGGAATTATGACCAACTCACTGTGTACTTTACACTTAATTGTAGACGCGGTAAAATTTGTGTATATATATATATATATATATATATATATATATATATATATATATATATATATATATATATTTCAAATGATCTCATGAATTGATGGTTGAGTTCAGGGCCTGATATAAATATCACGCTGAAGGACACTGTATTAAATCTGAAAAAAAGATACCAGATTTGATAGATTTCAAGGTTGTTGACGCGGACTTCTTGTCATGGGAAGGACATATCTTTATTTTTCCGACGTAAGTTTAAGGTTGCTACACATAAACACATAAACGTATATATATATATATATATATATATATATATATATATATATATATATATATATATATATATATATATATATATATATATATATATATTATTCGGTATCACGAGATGCAAGGCAGTAAAGCCATTAAGACACAAGGGGTTACAAGGTATGGAAGAATTGGAAACAGAAACATTAATAATGAGCGGGAAGAGGAAAGAGTAATTGGGAGGACAGTAGATAGTGATTGACATTGCTTTTAAATTTTTGAAGTTGACTGGAAAGCATGGATACACACACACACACACACATATACATATATATATATATATATATATATATATATAATTTTAAAAAATATGATTCCATCGCGACACAGTAATTACTGTTTCGAAACTGGTCAGCAATATTTAAGTTTAATTTCAATATTAAACCCTACCTACCGGGTGGCAGTCTCATCCTCAAGCGATTTTTGGAATAACTATACTACGGAATGTTTTACTCATTTATAGTTTTGAAATGGTGGGGGGTGTTCTAGGGTTTGTTTTTCATTATCAAGGAGTCACTGCTTTGATTGAGGTAGGGTTGTACCCCAACCCAACCTTACACGACTCCAAAAACCTGACATATAGCAAACACCCCTACTTCAATCAAAGCAGTGACCCCTTGATAATGGGCCAAGCCATGTGAGTGAAACTGGCTAGCTGCAAACCTTGGAATAGCTGTGCTATAAAGCTGTGCTAGCACGAAGTAACAAGTCATCGTGACCGAGGTTTTGAGCGTGTTCGCCTTGATTGTTGATCACGCTAAGATAACACGCTCTTTCTCACAAACTGTAACTAAGGTCTGCTCAGGACAGTTACAGTATAAACCACAGGTGGTCTCTGTGGGTGTTGAATAAACACAAAAGCGCCTTTTTTGATTGGCTCGTCTCCCTAGTAGACGGGTATATAACAGTTTTTTATCAGTTTCAAATTAGACCAAAACAATGGCAGACTGTTGCCATAACCGGCCCGCAGCTGATCAGTTCTCACTTCCCTGCTAAGACAAAGTTCAAAATCATTTATATATTATTTATCATTCTTATAGAGGAAAACTTATTTGCCAATCTGGAGCCTCATTCCTACAGGCGCAACGTTGCAAGCCTATCGATACATTATCGCTATTTCCATGGCAGATGTTCAGATGAGCGCTTCATTCTTTAGTTCCACTATTGCAAACATTTAAAGCAGTGGCTCGCCATGCTGAGCCCACCGAGTCGAATCGCACGTATATTCTCTGTATTCCATTTGTAAGGACGATGTTCAGCTCAGAGAGCTTTTTTTCACTGCTATATTAAGAAGAGACTCAAGTAATAGATTATTCGTTATCTAATTTCCATATCCTAATCATTGACATCTTTCTTCCCCTTCTTGCATTCATAAAACACACCTCATTCTTGAGCCTTGGAGTGAGTGATGTTTAGTAAAAAATAAAGAGATAAAGCATTCGCTAAAATCCTTTACGGAAATTCTGAAATTTTCTTAATTATTCTTTCTAGGTAAGGACATTGAAAGCATCAATGGATTCATCGTAATAAGTCCAACGCATTTTAGAGGCAATAAACGACACCTTTATACTTTGATATACACTAAGGACAACCTTAGCCAGTAAGAAAGTTTTATGATGTGTAAACAACAGAATAAATTAAGCATCATTAATCCACTGTAATATCAATATAAATTGAAGGTTATTATTCATAGGGGTCGAAAAAGACATTTCAGCATCAAAACCTTGTATGACAATTTATTGCAATTGAATATCATCGACATATCTTAGACCGCACTTTTTCGTTGTATCCTGGAGGAGATGTCAGGATGGTGCACATTAATCTATGCCACACCATCATTTTTGTGCAGTTCCCTTCAGTTAATAATAATGTTTAGTGCTTTGGTTTTTATTTGGTGGTCACTATTTGCCCATAGCTAGGACTATATTTAGTCGTCCCCCCACGAGGGCGTCATGTGGCACAGGGCCTTTTTAACGTGGGCATTTCCGAGCCATTTGGCTCGGCCAAAAAATAGCCCATTTGAACCCGTATAAACGGGTTCAGGGCCGGTTTTACCTCCCCGAAGGAGAATCCGCCCTTCGGCGTAGCCTCCTTTGGGTTCCTCTCCGTCCGTAGACAGAGAGTTGACCGAACCGTCGCTCAGAAAGTGAACGACGGACTCCTAGCTAGGACCCCTAACAGGTGCTTCAACCATGGGTCGGGGTGGACCTGGGAACAAACGTAATTAAGAGGTGGTTCCACGCTCCTTAAAAACTCCTATTCGAGGGTGGGTGTATTTGGGAGCGCACCTTTTCGTTGTATCCTGGAGGAGATGTCAGGCAGGTGCACATTAACCTATGCCACGTCATCTTTTTGGTGCAGTTCCCTTCAGGACCCGGGCTCACCGCAATTTCCAATCCTTTTTAACTCTTAGTAACATTTGCTTATTGCACCATCACTCCCAGTCCCTTAGATGGCATCTATCTACACCAGCTTTTTTGGCAGGTTGCTCGCTGCTTTCCATTGACCCTTCAGTATATCCTGTGAATCTTTGCAGCATCACTCCCAGTCCCTGTGTTGCCATCTTACACAAGCTGGTTTGGTCAGTTGCTCGATCGTTTCCTTTGACCCTCTTGCCTTCTGTATGTCCTGTGAGTATTAAATTTTCCAAGCCGTCTTTCCTCATTATGTTTCCTAGAAATTTCAACTGCCATTTTGAGATTCTAAATATAAGCATTCTTTTGGTTTCTGTTTTCTAAAAACGTCCTCGTTGCTCACATGTTCATGCCATGATAATCTCAATATCCTTCTGTAGAACCACATTTCTACTGCCTCATCTTTCTTCAACTGAGAGGAAACCTCCCAAACATAACTGTTATAGAGGTGTATATATAGCAGTTTTGCATTCTTTTCTTTGGGTTAACTATTATTTTCTGTTTCTTAATACTTTGATTGGCTTTTCGAAAGCATCTTTCGCCATTTTAATGTGATTTGATTTTCGCCGTCACATTTTCCATCTTTTTCGTACTCATCCAGAATCCATTCATGCAAAAGCTGAACCGTCATTCATCCTTTGGTATGGTTAACGAGCAAGTGACTCATTTAAGGTGGGGGTAGAGTGTTTAATGCGTCAAGCGTGCCTTAGGTAGGTAGGTAGGTAGAGAATTATCAATCAACACACGAAAGACCTTTGTTAACAGAGTGGGGAGGGGGAAGGGCTAAAACAATTTCAAATATGAGGTCATCCGTCATGAGTCGTATTAAATATTTCCAGACATAATATAAAAAAATACGACGTGTTTACCTAATTAGCAGTGTCTAGCTTGTTGATACATTTTTGTGAAAGGGTTGCTGACTGATCTCTTACTAAGCAAAATACACTGTTATTGTAGTGATATTTCTACCTTATACCACTCTAGACATGATTGGAAAGGAATTTGGTGTGCGTGTGTGTGTGTGGGGGGTATCGTAGCACAAACCTCATTGCTCTGAGTTCGATATTTAAAAAAATATTTTGCTTGTATTTTGGTTTTCATTAAAAAATATATTTTCTAAAAAATAATATATTCCTGCCATTTCTAAGGTATATACTTATGCATATGGTCTTCTGTAGTGAAATTAGTTACCTACTACAAAAAATTACCTTGAATCATTTTAGTTGTGTGGCTTGCTTTATGATGAGCCTGCAGGTCGAATACCTGACATCGGAGAATTTTGTGGAGAATAACAAACAATACAGACATTCTACTGAAGTTTGAGTTTGACATTTTTTATTGCTTAAGTATGGAATACATAAATATATAAACTGATATTGTCAAGACCAAAAAAGAAACAGAAACCAACAAGAATTGATTCTTAATTAGTCTTTTGGAATTAAATCCCTGATTGATTACAAATATTCTTTTACTCTCAACGGTGTTCAATTTGGATCCAGATACCATTTTTTGGTTTAAGCAGCTCTGTTTTAGTTAATTGTTAAAAGTTTATTGACAAAAACCAGCTTTTTGATTTTTCCCATTCTCTCATTGTAATTTTGATTCTAAGAACTAAACAGGATAAAGTTTGAATTCTTTAAGTGTAATTTGCGAAATTCAATTATTTCTCTTATGCAAATGTTATTAAGCCTTTGAGCCCTGACCAACGCTTTACCGGTGGTAGAGAAAAATGACGTAATGCCCAGCCACCGGCTTAACTAGTAGAGAAAATGACTTAATGCCCAGACACTGGTTGAACAGTGAGTAAACACTTGTAACTATTTTTAAATCTACCGTGAAACATTACATATCAGTTATTTGCGAATTTTAATTCAGAAGTTAAGGATGAAGGGTTAAAATTGTTCGGGAACGCACGGCTCAAAGGGTTAAGATTGTTAAGGAATGCAGGGATCATAAGGGTTAAAATTGTTCAGGAACGAAAGGATCAAAGGATCAAAATTGTTCAGGAACGAAGGGATCAAAGGGTTCAAATTTTCAGGAACGCACGGCTCAAAGGGTTAAAATTGTTCAGGAAGGAAGGGAGTGATGAAAGGGTTTAAATTGTTCAGGAACGCAGGACTCAAAGGGTTTAAACTGTTCAGGAACGCTCGGCTCAAAGGATTAAAATTGTTCAGGAACGCAGGGCTCAAAGTATTTAAATTGTTCAGGAACGCACGACTCAAAGGGTTAAAATTGTTCAGGAACGCAGAACTCAAAGGGTTAAAATTGTTCAGGAAAGCACGGCACAAAGGGTTAAAATTATTCAGGAATGCACGGCTCAAAGGGTTAAAATTGTTCAGGAAGGAAGGGAGTGATGAAAGGGTTTAAATTGTTTAGGAACGCACGGCAGTAAGGTTAAAATTGTTCAAAAACGAAGGGATCAAAGAGTGAAAATTGTTCAGGAACAAAGGGATCAAAAGAATTAAAATTCTTCTGGAATGAAGGGATCAAAGGGTTAAAATTGTTCTGGAACGAAGTGATCAAAGGGATAATGTTGTTCAGGAACGCACGGCTCTAAGGGTTAAAATTGTTAAGGAACGTAGGGATCAAAGGGTTAAATTTGTTCAGGAACGAAGTGATCAAAGGGTTAAAATTGTTCAGGAACGCACAGCTCAAAGTGTTAAAAGTGTTTAGGAACGAAGGGATCAAAGGGTCAAAATTTTTGAAGAACGAATTGATCAAAGGGTTAAAATTGTTAAGGAACGCACGGCTCAAAGGGTTAAATTTGTTCAGGAACGCACGGCTCAAATGGTTAAAATTGTTCAGGAACGCACGGCTCAAAGGGTTAAAATTGTTTAGAAACGAAGGTATCAAAGGGTTAAAATTGTTCAGGAATGAAGAGATCAAAGAGTGAAAATTGTTCAGGAACAAAGGGATCAAAAGAATTAAAATTGTTATGGAACGAAGGAATCAAAGGGTTAAAATTGTTCAGGAGCGAAGGGATCAAAGGCTAAAATTGTTCAGGGACGCACGGCTTAAAGGGTTAAAATTGTTAAGGAACGCAAGGATCAAAGGGTTAATATTGTTCAGGAAGGAAGGGATCAAAGGGTTAATATTGTTCAGAAACGAAAGGAATAATAATGATTTAAATTGTCCAGGAAGGATAGGAGGGATCAAAGTGTTAAAATTGTTCAGGAACACAAGGCTCAAAAAGTTAAAATTGTTCAGGAACGAAGGGATCAAAGGCTAAAATTTTTCAGGAACGCACGGCTTAAAGGGTTAAAATTGTTAAGGAATGCAGGGATCAAAGGGTTAAAATTGATCAGGAACGAAGTAATCACAGGGTTAGAATTGTCCAGGAACACACGGCTCAAAGTGTTAAAATTGTTAAGGAAGGCACGGCTCAAATGGTTAAAATTGTTCAGGAACGAAGGGATCAAAGGTTTAAAATTGTTCAGGGTCACACGACTCAAAGAGTTAAAATTGTTCAGCAACGAAGGGATCAAAGGGTTAAAATTGTTCAGGAACGAAGGGATCAAAGGGTTAAAATTGTTCAGGAACGAAGGGATCAAAGGGTTAAAATTGTTCAGGAACGCACGTTTCAAAGGTTTAAATTGTTCAGGAACGCGGGACTCAAATGGTTTAAATTGTTCAGGAACGCAGGACTCAAATGCTTTAAATTGTTCAGGAACGCAGGACTCAAAGGGTTAAAATTGTTCAGGAACGAAGGGATCATAAGGGTTAAAATTGTTCAGGAACGCACGGCTCAAAAGGTTAAAATTGTTCAGGAATGAAGGGATCAAAGGGTTAAATTTTTTTAGGAACGCAGGACTCAAAGGATTAAAATTTTCGGGAATTTATTACATATCCCTTCTGTGAAGTCGATTGAATCGTGCAGCCAAGATGATCGTTGGTCTTCACTATTATGAAGGGCTGATGACAGCAGCCATCGGATACTAACGACTTAATGCAAGCTTGTCGTTAAATATTCTTTCATTCAAAGTGTTTCACCTTTTTTCCCCTTAAAAATCTATTTTCCTCCGTTCTCTTTCAACGTAAAGTTGTGATGGTATGCGAGGAGGACAGGACAATTTTTTTTTACTAATATCATTCCAGTCGGTTGCTATAACACTGTCATAATCTCCCTCTCTCACCCACTCAACCTTTCCCACTTTCTTTTGCTCTATTTATATATCTATATATGATTCACATTACTATAAACGTGGATACACGGTTTTGAGCAGATATTTATACTTCTTAAACAGTGTAATTGATGTCTGGGTTTTTGAGTCTTTTATAAAGGAGACGTGATCTTCGGCAGGGTTCGAACATGTGTCTCTTATATATAGCGGACACCACAGTATAGTCTGGCTTACTATACAATCGCTCTGACACGGAGGACCTTTTTAAAAAAAATTTAATTGAGCGGGAATTTTTACAATCGACGAAAGTAGCGAAAAATCCATATGAAATGTTCATAGAAGTTGATAATGGAACAAATACCAAAGAGAGAAAGAAGGCCATAAAAGAGAAAGTATTGTTGAGAGCAACGAAATAAAAGAAACTGTGGAGAGCCAGAACCGTCCACGCCTGGAAGAAACATGCTATATATAAATAACATTTTTTAACTAAGTGGTGACATCAGTAACAAGCTCGCCTTTGGTTCAATAAGTTGTCATTAGAGAGAGAGAGAGAGAGAGAGAGAGAGAGAGAGACAGACAGACAGACAGACAGACAGACAGAGATAAAGTGTGTGCTTGTATGTGCATCTGTTCATATATATCTATCTATCTAAATCTGTTCATTATCTATCTCATTGTTAATATCTATCTCAAGCTGTTCATATCTATCTATCTAGGTTTATTGATATATATATATATATCTAGGTCTATTGATATCTATCTATCTCATTCGCTTCATATCTATCTCTCTATCTATCTATCTATCTATCTATCTATCTCATTCTCTTCATATCTATCTCATTCTGTCCATATCTATCTATCTATCTATCTATCTCATTCTCTTCATATCTATCTCATTCTGTCCATATCTATCTATCTATCTATCTATCTATCTATCTATCTATCTATCTATCTATCTATCTATCTATCTATCTATCTTTTTGGATCATGCGTGTAGCGTAGAGGTTATTGGCGCTGAAAGTAGGATTGGCGTGTTGAGTTCAAATTCCAGCCGAGGCCCCCGCTGCGTTCTCTCCCGCTGAAATACATTGGTAAGATATGAATCCATTTCTTCTCCGCCCTCCACTTTCAGCTAACGCACTAAATAGCAAGGCGGATTGGGCTATCTAGTATGGTTGGCAATTGCGCCCCATCAAAATCTAGTTGCTCCTGAAACCACGGTGAATCTGTTGTCCTATGGCCATCAGGTCAGCCTATAGGATTAACTGACATACACCACCAGATGAGTCCACTCCATAGTTGGGAAATTATTTTTTGGTGACGTAGAAGTCATTTTTATTCAATGGTGATTAGAATTATATTTATTTAGTTTAATATTCAGGAAATATAGAATATAAACAAGAAAATGCAGACCAACAAACTTTTTGATATTTTAGAAGTACAATCCTATTACGTAATGACATAAATATTTTTGTCCTTTTCTGATGTCATCGGCAAAATCTATGAAATGAATTTAGAATAATCCGCTCACACATACACATGGCACATGCACACACATATACTCACACACCCGCACGCACCCCCCTACAAACAAACCCAAGCGTAAAACATATCATCCAACTTCGAGCCATGATATTTTACGCTTGGTTAGGAAAAAAATAAGCAAAATTTCGTGGGTTTGTATGTAAAGAAACTTGTATATTCACATGTATGTATGAATATTGTATATATGTATATATGTATATATGTATGAATGACTGTTATGTGTCTATATGGACGGGGATTCTAATGTGTGTATGCATTTGTGTTTTAAAACATCTATGCGTATTCATCCGAGTGAGTTCTGAAATTTCGTTGTCATTACATAAATATATTTCAGTGTATTTCAAGTGTCATCGTTTTATACACATATTTACCCCTTTAAGATCATTTAATGTCCATATGCCAAAAAAATAAACTATCAGTAACCCCCCTTATTAAATTGTATATTATCTAATGTAGCATCATTAATATCATTATTACAGACACTCTTTTCTAAGGCTTATTTCGTGAACATTTCTATAAATATAAAGTGTTAGAACTTTTTTTTTAGAATATGAATCATTGTTCGTTTTCTTTTAATAAAGGGTGCGACAGAAATACGGTATTTACTCTGCCCACCCCCACACACACTAGGACGAGATGTGACATAAGGTCTATTTTTAGGTGGGAACCCGAGCGCGTACGCCCAAGACAGGAACAAAAATTCCCCTCAGCCTCCGTAACCGCCAGTTGCGTTGGCCTCAGTGCGAGCACCGATCCCTCCCTCTGGTGCAATGGGAGGGCGCGGCCTCGCGTAGCTGTTTCCCAGGGCTGGGCACCTCTTCAGTATTATTTCGCTCAGTTGCCCCTCTGTCCTTTGACAGAGAAGCTCCTGGGAGCACTCTGTCCAAACACAGAGACTCAACTGAGAGATGATAATTAGACTCAAAAAGAGTAATTTTTGAAACTGTCACCTGTTTGATACTAGTGAACTTAGGCAAGTGACAATGGTGACTTCCTCTAGCTAATGTCTTACTACTTTTAGTGAATGAGAAGGAATATGAGAAAAAGGAAAATATTATTAAGATTTGGTTTGGTTTGGTTTGTTTTACGGCATATCAACCTCAATGGGTTATTTAATGCCGACAAAATTTTTATTACTGGTAATATTTTTTCCGTGTTCAGTGTCTCTCATTTCACTGACACACTTCATTTTCTTCCTTGATTCACGGAATCTTAATTCGTAATACTCCCCACTTTCGGTCACGTAATACAGTGATTCTACACCGAGCCCGCAACTATAAAATAGCCAATAATAATAATAATAATAATAGCAATAATAATAATAATAATAAAGTTTTACAGCGTAGATCATCATCTCCCCCCACCCCACTACTACAGTTTGACGGAAAAGCTATCGAGGAATGCATTAAACAAAGGGATAGAAACAAGAAAAAGAAGGAAAAAAAGTCCATTTCGGATCATTTCTCAATCTGCTCCTCACTAAAAGTTAAACAGAAAAAAAAATTGTTCTCACGAGTACATCCCATATCTTATGAAGGGCTTTATCAATGTAAGATAATGTGTGGTTTTAATTTTTTTTTTAATTGCTCAGTGGAAAAAGTCATGATGCCATTTCTAACCTTAGGTCTCTGAGCGGGACCTGGAAAGAAATGAGTACACACCGAGAAATCAATGGGATTATCAACAATCCCCGTTGTAGTTGGAGCCCTCGGATTGGTTGGAAAAGATTCCAGTAGATTCATTGAAGGGATTCCTGGAAGCCCATGCCTTAAAGAAATACAAAAAATTGTTCTCCCAAGTACAGCCCACACCTTACGAAGGGCTTTTTCTATGTAATTTTTTTTTTTAGTGGAAAATGTCATGATGCCATTTCTAACCTTAGGTCCCTGGGCGGGACCCGGAAAGAAATGAATACACACTAGAAATCAAAGGAAATAATAATAATAATAATAATAATAATAATAATAAAGTTGAAAACGCACGCAAATACAGATGGGTGGTCTGATGATTATCATTGGAGTGGATTATTCAAATTGTCATTTACATTATTAATAATTCTGAGACATTTTTCTTGGACCCATTGTCAAAAAAAAGAAAGACATAGAATCAGCTAGCCATAAAAATGACAATAGAAAAATCATAAAAATCCCAGACAAAATGGCCGTAAATCATTTTGACTAATTAATATATATATATAAAAGAAACAGATAAAAGTTAATGGCTGAATACGATTGTTTATTGCTTAGTGGGTGGGAAGGAAGCTTTATTGAAAGTGAAGACTGCCCGCAGGAGTCGCTTTACCACGAATAAAATAATCGGGGTGGACAGGCGGTGGAAAGAAGCGGATAGCTAAGCTTCTCCACCGAAGGGACGGAGAGATGGAGACAGAAGTTGTTGAAACAACGGCACGGCTCTCCAGGGTGACGTCGCGCCAGTCATGGCGGGGAAGCTCGTTTTAATTGTTTTGCTTTTATCAAAAGACGATTTAAACAATTTTGATTTCTGGAACGAGACGAAAATCAGTTTATTACTTTAAGGTAAATTTATTTATTTATCTATGTTATGTTTCCAATTTATATTGATGTGTTTTTTTTTTTTTTACTTACCTCCAATCAAAGAGATTCAAAATAAGCTAATGTAAGTAACGTGCTGGTAGCGCGACGTTTATCAGCGATCCGAGTTCAAATTACACCCTAGTCAGCTACGTTTATTTTAACAATAATGCCTTTGGAAAAAGCATGAATTTGTCCTCCTTAATAAATACAAGAGTAGCCTCTGATGCGAATTACGAATTAGAGATATAAGCATTAAACATTTGGAGGAGTTCGAATATCTGGGAAGCGCTTTTAACCGAAGATGGAAAAGGTGAGACCGAAAACTGAAATTGGGCGCGAGAAAGAGGCTTTTCAAAAGGTAAACAATGGTGCTGAGAAATGGAAGAAAAGAGTTCTGGGTTGCCATGTGATATTCATCTTCTTATATGGCCGTTCATTTTCGACAATCTCCTCATAGATGAGGCAAAACATGGACGCAGCAGAAATGGGATTCTACAGAAGGATACTGAGAATTCCATGTCGAAGCGAGTAAACAACAAAGAGGTCTTAAAAGAAAATGGCATCAGAAAGAATATTTATACGCAGAATCAGGAAACGACAACGGACATTATTTAGACACACAATGAGGAAGAAAGACTCGGAAAACTTAACCCTCCAAGGGCATATTGAGGGTAAGAGAGATAGGTGAAAAGGTAGCAATTCCCATACATGACGACCCTGTGTGTGAATGGACGGCGAAGATAGGGCGGTGCCTTAGCAAAGGGAGAAAAACTGCTAAGAGCCACATGAGGTAGGATGTTGTGGAGAGTCATGAACGGACGTGGCACATAGAAGAAAAAAGAAGAGCCCTTTGATGGCAGCCAGTCAAGAAGAATGGGTATTTTGAATTTAAAATCGTGGAAAAGGTAAAGAAATACCATTTTTCTATATTTCACAAGAAACCGCAATAAACGAAATGAAGCTGTGGAGAGCCATGATCACTTACCCTC
The DNA here is from genome assembly GCA_903632075.3 of Acanthosepion pharaonis. Classification (NCBI taxonomy): domain Eukaryota; kingdom Metazoa; phylum Mollusca; class Cephalopoda; order Sepiida; family Sepiidae; genus Acanthosepion; species Acanthosepion pharaonis. The sequence continues at coordinate 799,350 of CAHIKZ030001216.1, forward strand.
TGAAGGGATATAGCATTTTAAAATTAGGTGCAGAAATATCAGTCATCTTTTTGCAAAACTTTTATCTTCCGTTCGTTTAAAGTCTGATGAAGGCGATCGTTAAATGTCGGGCCGGAATAAAAGTCGCTATCTTATTTTTATGAGTGAATTTCACGGATTTGTACATAGGGTTATTCAACCACACATGGACTGTGTTATTCCTCTATATTTCAGCAGTTTGGGACAGCTTCCTGATTTCATCCTCCCAGAACTTGATATCGCTCTAGTTGATTTTTGTGACGTACGGTGACAGTTAATAATTAAGTATAACTGAAGACTTCAATGCTAAGATAAAACATTATTTAATTACAACCGCAAATAAATACTTAACAAGAACAAAGAGGTGAAATTCAACCAAAGATAATTAACCATTTCAGTGAATACCTTCTTAGCATGGCGGCTCGGCTAAACGCCAAGTAAATTCTAAACCAAAAACAAAATCATCGCCACACAATAATTCACACTAATTCGACTGGATAGTTCCCTTGAATAATCACTCAATAATCACTTCAGTCTGTAGACTGACACCGTTATTTATACACCAGGGGGAAACATATTTATAAGTCCAGAGTGACAGGCACGAACCACGGTGTCGGTAGTTACTCGTTTTCTTCCTATATAACGGTAATGAATATGTCTAAGTGGTTTTTACAGGTCTCCAGAGAATTGAAATTCTTCCCATTAAGATATTTTCGTAGGGATCGGAATAAGTTTTAATCCAAATACACAAAGACAGGTGAGTACAGCGATTGTAGGAGGACATCCAAGCCAAGCTGTACCAAAGCCGTGTCTACAAAGAGAAGCGTGGTCTGGGGTTGTCCTGATGGAAGACGACAACCCACCCTGTAAGTCGTAATCCTAAGGTACAGGGACAGGTGAGTACAGCGAATGTAGGGGGAGATCGAAGCTAAGCTGTACCAATGCCGGGTCTGTAAAGAGACACAAGGTCTGGGGTTGTCATCTTCCATATATATATATATATATATATATATAAATTCTATGGAAATAAGCAGTTAAGCTATCACTATATATTGCATTTGTGTAAAAGAGCCTTTGACAGAGTACACAGATACAACACTGATCTGAGCAGAAATATCGATCTGTAGGTAGATCATTTGACAGGTTGTGTAATATAAATCTTCCTATATGGCAGTAAATGTTGGACAAACTTCTCTCAGATGAAGAGAAAATTCGAGGCAATGGAGATATGGTTCTACAGAAGGATGATGAGAATAATAAGAACGTAACAATAAATATGGTTTCAGGAAAATTTGAATTGAAAGGACACTTGAACGCAGAATCAGAAAGAGACAGTTGAAACTTCTGGGATAAATAACGAAGAAAGTGGGCTTGGAGAATTTGACACTCACAGGACATATTGAAGGCAAGAGGGACAAAGGAAAACAACGCCTAACATACCTACGAACAAGGAGGCATAATAAGGCGTCAAGCGTTACTTAGTGCTACAAGGGATAGTAAAACAGTAGAGAGCCATTATCGCCCACAACCTGAAAAGACGCGACACATAGAAGAAGGTTGTAGTAAATATTAATAGCAAAATATTAATAGCAATATATATATATATATATATATATATATATATATATATATATATATATATATATATATAATATGAATATGCAAACACCTGGGTTCCCCTCACAGTAATATGATTGGCTGGTGTCAGCCATAAATACACACTGATGTGGAGGTACATGGTCTACGCCTATTGTCTACTCCTATCGGCCTACGGCTATTGCCTAAGCATATTGCCTACCACTACGACTAGGACCAGTTCATTACGGTTACCTGCTAAATTGTCCTACCCGGTTACAGTAGCCAAAACCACTTTACTACTTCGAACAAATATATCCCTTTCCGGGACATATCAATATATTATAATTATTATTTTATTTAAAAAAAAATATGATTCCATTGCGACACAGAACACCCTATGTTTCAAAATGGAAAACTCCTAATCTAGATTATTTTAAAAAAATTAAATCTACAATACAGAATTTCGTTCCATTATCAAGCGATTTTAAGAATAACTTTCTAAGAAATTGATTTACTTAATATTTGCGAAATCTTAAAATCGCTTGATAATGGAACGAAACTGTGTATTGTAGATTTAATTTTTAAAAATAATTTAGATTTTGAGTTTAGGGTGTTCTGTTTCGCAATGGAATCATATTTAATAAAGATAATTATATCATTAAGCTCTCAGTCAGTTATGTGCCATGCGTGATACACATTTAGACGATCATGTATCTTTCGATACATGACTGACGAGGCAGATTTTTTTCCCGCGGTAGGTTGCAATTTCTTTCTGCGGTACTCTACTTGCCATCCAAGGCTATAGAACCCGGGCATTTCGGCTACTTGCTGGGGGAGAAGAAAATGATTCATACCATTCTAAAGGGTAAGCACGTAAGTGAATATAATGGATTAGACTGGAATTCGAACTCAGCTCTCTGATTCCTCAATCCAAGCCGCTATCCATTACTCCACCGCGCCTCCTTAAGCTCTACGGATCGTACTGAGCACTGTTATTTTAAAAATAAAAATAAAAGCGAATAACTGTGAATTATAAATATCAATGTTCTTTCTTATTATTTTAAATATATATAATTCGCAGACAGTACTCTTTCGCTGTATCACAGCTCCTTAGAGCAACTACTCATCCGAATGCCTCAAGCCCGGATCGAAACCCTACTGCTGAGCTATCTTCATTCGACTGAAAGAAACAGCTAAATCTAGCATATTGTTTTTACGAATGTAAACAAATACCAATCAGATGGAGTTCTCCAATTCATTTTACTGGAGAGCTTTGCATTAATGCAGGTGGCTGTTGTTTATAGAATTAGCCTATCTCTCAACAGTGCTCAATTGAAATATATTTTTGAGAACCAAATTGTATATATATATATATATATATATATATATATATTATTTTAAATTATATATATATATATATATATATATATATATATATACATATAAATTATATATATACATATAAATTATATATATATATATATATAAATATATATAAATTATAAATTATATATATATATATATATATATATATATATATATATATGAAGAAATATAGTTTTAAGGTGTGCTGTAATTATGGGATAAAGTGCTCAATATCAGAGATAGAGCGTATATAAATATAAAAGTGAACATTGAAATCAACACTCAGAGGTGACAGGCTGTTTCATGTTAGACGCAATCGTCATGCCGCCTAATGATTGCGTCTAGCATGAAACAGCCTGTCGCCTCTGAGTGTTGACTTCAGTGTTCACTTTTTATATATATATATATATATATATATATATATATATATATATATTATTTATGCAGTCTGTCAACAGTGGCTTGCTGAGATTCTTTTTAATTTTTAGATATAATCGTGCCCATAAATGTGTATATCTATGATACACAAAGCATTGATGGGGTTCTCTGTATATCCCAAATCAGAATTCAGAAATCGCAGGTTAGAATTTTCCTACCTGACCCCACTCAAATTACAAAGATAACTGTCCACAGCTTCTGTTTTTACACACCGACTCCCTCCACGCTGGGGACCGACACTTTTCAACCCTATTGTCTTACCAGTAATGGGCGACGCCATGCAGCTAAAAGCCACATCCTAGCCAAAGACGTACTGGTTTATTTGTTTAATTCAAAACCTTACATCTATGGTATTATTATTATTATTATTATTATTATTTGTCATTCATCGTCTTTCATTTTTCGCCCTTTTTATACAGATTTTAAATCCACAATTAACGATAACCATGCCCGCTGAGACGAATCTTTAGTTAACTGGCTGTGCTGCGTCTCAGCAACAGATGTCTTGACAAGATGTCTGGTCACTGACATGTCACAATGGACACCTGGAAAACCGTTCGCTCATTATGATATTTCATGCCGAGGCAGTGGCAATTCAGAATTGTTACCTTCATTGTCAACCTTGACAGAGCTCAATCATAATCATAATAAATACGTGAATAAAATGCTTTGAAGTGTTTCCACTTTACACACAGATACGGGCACACACACACACACATATATATATATTTATATACACGCATACATGCACACACACAAACACACACACACATATATGGCAACAGGCTCCACTCATATATATATATATATATATATATATATATATATAGGTGCCTCTGTGTGTGTGTATATATATATATATATATATATATATATATATATATGTACGTGTCTGTGTATATATATATGTGTGTGTGTGTGTGTGTGTGTATGTCCCTCTCTCTATATATATAAAATATATGTGTGTGTGTGTGCTTGCGTGTGTATGAGTCTGTGTGTGTGTGTATATATATATATATATATATATATATATATATATATATATATATATATATATATATATGTGTGTGTGTACGTGTCTGTGTTTATGCATATATATAAGTGTGGGTGGATGTGCTTTTGTGTTTTGTATATCTCTCTCTTTCTCTCTCTCTCTCTCTCTATATATATATATATATATATATATATATATATATATAGAGAGAGAGAGATAGAGCGAGAGAGAGGAAGAGAGAGAAAGAGAGATACAAACACACATGTATATATAGAGAGAAGGAGAAACATACATAGTGCAAATACAAATATATATGCATAAAATTATACACACAAATATTTGTTGTATGAACATTTTTTATACATACACACATATATTTATAATTTATTTTTAATGGATGCACACATTTCAGTAGACGCCCAGTTTAATTATAAACATTATTTTTATTCATTTTTGTCTATCAGCTTGATTTTTCGAGATATTTTATTCAGGTCGATTAATTTTCTGTTTAATAAATAAATGGAGCCTCTATTCAAATACGTGTATCCACTAACAACAATCTTCAATCAATGAAAAGTTGTCGAATTCATAAATAAAAAAATCATCCCTTTCTTTACATACATACACAGACAAACACAGACACACACACATATATATATGTATATATATTTGTTGTATGACAAGTTTTTGATATTTAAGTACTAATTTTTGTCAAATAAAAGCAAATATCTCATTTTAACGTGGGCCGGAAACTTTTGCCTGTATTATATATATATATATATATATATATATATATATATATATATATATATATATATATAGTGCTGTTCGATAAAAGTGATCCCTTGATTTTTTTTTACTAAAAATATTTTTGTCTATTGTTTTTTGGGGTTAAAATAATTTTTAATCTTACTATTATAAAGACCCCTTCCCGACCACCTACGAAAAAAGTTTATTCACCTTAAGGTTTCTATTGATAATTATAAATTTGGATATAAATGAGTTTCAGGAAAAAACTCTAGCATGAAACAGCCTTTATATATATAAAAACTTTGAAGGAGACACGGTGGAGTAATGAATAACGGCTTAGATTGAGGAATCGGAGAGCCGAGTTAGAATTCCAGTCGTTATATTAACATACATGCTAATACCCTTGGGAAAGGTATGAATCCTTTTCTTCTTTTCCCTCCACCTATGGGTAAATAGCAGGACAGACTGGGTTCTATAGCCTTGGACGGCAACTAGTCTAGGAGAAGGA
>CAHIKZ030001216.1:810000-815000 GCA_903632075.3 Acanthosepion pharaonis
CATTTTAATAGATATATTTACCAAAATTACACAAAAAATATCTTGAAATATTAGTGTAAATTTATTCAATAAAATCGCCATTGGCTATAACTACAGCTTCCAGACGACTTTGGAAACTTCTGGAATACATATGGATGGTCCCCTTGTTTAAGCTTGTGAATGTTGCCATAATCCTTGCCTTCAGTTCATCTTTAGTATTACAAGGAGTTTTGTTGGTCTGTCGCTCAACAGAGCCCCACACTTAATAATCAAGAGAATTGCAGTCTGGGGAGTTAGGTGCCCAGATGTAAGTGATAATGTGGTTGCAGAAATTGTCTGACAACCATCACTGTGTTCTCCTGCTTGTGCGGCATATAACAGAGACCTGTTGCCCGACATAGTATTTTCCAGCAGGGCAGCACTACCTCCTCAAGGTACTTGATGTAGGTTTGCGTGCTGAGTCTGAGGTCGTGTCGGAAGATGAATGGCGTAATAATGTCGCCATTACTAGTGATTGCTCTAAACAATTTTGTAATCACCGTTAGACTCATCCAACTCTTTCCGAATCCTCTGCACCGTTCTCAGACTGAAACCCAAACACTCTGATTATGTTCCAAATTTCTGGCGGAGTGAATTGCGTCATGGTGCTCTTTTTCTCACAGACGGTGTTCAACTGATCCTACTATACTGTGCCGTCGACAAAAGCAAAAACAAACAACACGCATGCGCGAAATTAAAATGATAAAATGGCGACACTTTATCCATTGCAACCTGTATCTAGGGTCTTGTAAGATATTATATTTCAGTCTATTAATAACTCTGGACTAAGAATTTTTTTATTGTCAATCTCTGTCTCAAAATTCTTGTGGATGATCACGTATTACAAATATGTAGTAATGGTATGTTGTCAGCCAACTACATGACTTGAGTCTGTACACTATCTATCTATCTATCTATCTATCTATCTATCTATCTATCTATCTATCTATCTTTTAATTCTTTTCTATTATCTATCTATCTATCTATCTATCTATCTATCTATCTATCCCAGTCTGTACATTATCTATCTATCTATCTATCTATCTATCTATCTATCTATCTATCTTTTTTCTTATTATTTCACTTTAAGCAAGGCAATAGAACCACTAAGATGCAACTTGGTTACTGAGTGTTAGAGAATATGATAAAAATATACTATTAAGGAGAAAAGACAATAAAAGAACAGGAATTAAGAAGACAGAAGATAACGATTGATATTGCATTTAAATTTTTGAAGATCAAGGTAAAGATGAAAGCAAGAATCCGGAAGAGAGTTTCACAAGCGAGGTATGTGAGAGAAGAAACTGTTAGCATAGAACTTACGGTTCCATCTAGCCATTTCAACTGTAAAATAATGAGACCATGCCGCCAATATAGTCTTCTTCATTTGCATTTGCCGTGTCCCATCAGGACGTAGGCGATCATGGCTCTCCACAACTTCCTGTCACTTTAGCTCCTAATAAATTTTGCCTTTCTGTTATTTCTCTTAAACCCTGTTTCGCCATCAATTTACTCAAGCTCACTATGTTGCTTTCCTTTGTCCCTCTTGCCTTTAATCTGTCCTGTGAGAATTAGGTTCGCCAAGACCTCTTTCCTCATTATGTGTCTTAGAAACTTCAACTGTCTTATCCTGTAAAAGTTTCCTTTTTGTTTTCATTTTCTCTAAAACTTCATCAGATGTTCGGTCAACGTTATCCTAAGCAGCCTTCTGTAGAACAATTTTTTTGATGTTTCAAGTTTCCTCTTCATCTTTGAGGATATTGTCCAGCACTCACTGCCAAACAAGATGGCTGATATCACATAACAGTTTAGTACTGTTTTTCTAGTTTTAAGCGAAATTTTTCTAATTTTTTTGTACTCTACTTCGTTTTTGGAATGTGTCATTGGCTATCTCAATACGCCTTCGGATCTCAATGTTTCTCTTTCCATCTTCTGTTAAAACACTTCGCAGATATTTACATTTGCACTTTGGGCTCATCCTTTTGTTAACAACCATGAATTCTTTCTTCTTACGTTTGATGTTTAATACTTCCTTCTTGCTCTCCTTCCTTCTTGCTCTCCTTCCTCCTTGCTCTCCTTCCTTCTTGCTCTCCTTCCTTTTTGCTCTCCTTCCTTCTTGCTCTCCTTCCTACTTGCTCTCCTTCCTTTTTGCTCTCCTTCCTACTTGCTCTCCTTCCTTCTTGCTTTCTTTCCTTCTTGCTCTCCTTCCTTCTTGCTCTCCTTCCTTCTTGCTTTCTTTCCTTCTTGCTCTCCTTCCTTCTTGCTCTCCTTCCTTCTTGCTCTCCTTCCTACTTGCTCTCCTTCCTTCTATAGGAAGTTTTGTAGTTTTCTTTTTGTGTCTGCTAGCGACATTGTGTCATCTGCACATCTTATTTTATTAAGATTGTGGCCACCAGTAATAAAATTAAGACAGTTAAATCATTAATTGCCATGGAAGAAAGAAGCGGCAAATCATATCCTAAACAGAAAACCAGGGATAAACCTATACTCCCGTTCAATAAACATGGAAGGAGTACTAGCCGAATGATAGGCGAACTTATCTACTTCTATTAACCTGTTCACAACACAGGAGGCTGGGCTATTTTATCGAGGCATCAACTCTAGGGAGGTTGTCGAATAAGGCTCTAGAGCAGGTGTCAGCAACTTACGGCACGCGTGCCACACGTGGCATGCCAAACAATTTCCAATGTCACGCAGCCGCAAATGACATCACAAAGTCCGAACCAATAACTACTACAACTCAAAGTATATATTTAGCTATTTCAATTTTAATATATTACTACATAAAATATACTGTAGAACAGGTATGTTAGCCTTGACTTGTATAAAAGATATGCATGCTGTTGGCACACTGAATGATTTTAAAACATAGTTAGCAAAAGGTTGCTGACATCTAGTCTAGAGCCTTTCCAAACGGAGAGGAATCACTACATTTTGAAAAACTCCCTTAATGTTCTCTAGCTAGGTATTTTCACCTCACATTAACTTAAAAATAATTAAGTAGAACCTTTTGACAAAATCACTCTGTAGTACTCGAGAAGGATACAAACACACTGGTCCACTGATGACCCTACAATAAAATATAGATAATTATAAATGATTAAATTACAATTTCTAATCATAATAATGTTGGAATATTTAAAAAGAAAAAATTATGTTCGACACACTAGTCTCCCTCCTGAAATATATACGATTATAAATAATCAAATTATTATTACAAATTAAAATAGTGTTAAATATAAAAAATCCGATACTAATATACTAGTTCCCTGATGACTCCTGAATTATATATATATATATATATATATATATATATATGTGTGTGTGTGTGTGTAGGGTGCCCATAAAGTTTGTGTGCACTTTAAAAATTTATAACTTTATTTGTATTTGCGATAGAAATAATTTGTAAAAAGGATTAGAAAGAAGTAAATCTATCATTTTTAAGATTTTATTGAAATTTTATTTAAATTTCCACATGTCCTCCATCATTAGCAATACAAAGGGTAATACGATTTTGCAGTTCACGGAAAATATTTGCCAACTGATTTACAGTAATGCCTGAAATCACATTAGTTATTTTAGCTATACTTAAAACTAGGTACATTAAACTTTAAAACATTTTTACAAATCATTCGGTTTAATGTGTGACGTCATTTGTTTACAGTTGGATACGCATTGAGCAGATAAGAATGTACGTGAGATAATCATGAAAGATTGTAGTTTAAAAGCAGTAAAATCGACCTTGCTAACCGAACGATCCTTTGTGAGCCAATGAGTTAAGTTACGTCAGGTTATATGACGGTTCTGTATAGGATACAGGTTTGATTCCTGTCGGAAAACGAATATTTTCTATGAAAATTTCTTGAACATTCAGGCCGGTAAATGTTGTTAATACTGTTTATTATAAACAGAGCATTTACTTAAATATTTGTAACTATAAAGAGAATGTATAAACATAAAAATGTCTTAAAAAATAATTGTCGGACTTTGTTTATTTCATTATATCTATATAAAGTGATTTTTACCCGCAGAAATAAAACATAGATTTAAACAAAGCGGATGTCATGTTATACCTAAGGTACCTTTCGACCAATACTTTTTCAAAGGTATACGTTGGCAAATTCGAAAACAATCAAAGACTCAATCAATATAACGAATGAGTTGGAACGCGATTAAAAAAAAAAGAGATAAATTTTAATTACAAATAATTAAAATTCAAAAGGGAGTGAAAATAGCAAGTTCCACAAGAGTATAAAAAGTAAAAAAAAGTAAAAATATATATGTATGTATGTATTTTGAAAGATGATTTATTTATTAATCCGACAGAAATGACATTTTCATTTGATACTCATATTTGAGTAGACAATAGTCTATTTATTCAACAATATATTTATTTTCGTCTACCGGCCTGAATATTCATGAAACCTTTTTAATGAAAAATGTTCACTTTCCGGCAGAATTTGAACATGCGTCCGCTAGGCAGGAGCAACCGCCGTTATATCCGAAGTAATCTAGACGGAGTCAAACGCGTTGTAAGTCGTCGTTCAATCGTCGAAGTTGAAGATTGCCTTAAACTTTTAAGTCATTAAACTACAAATAGAAATAAAAAATAATCATAAAATATGACAAAGAAATCTTGTTTGACAGACTAGACAGTGATGTTCCCAGAAGAAAAATATATGATTATAAATGATTAAATTTTGATTAATGGAGGACAGATTTTCTCGTGTACGCGGGATGGTAAATGAAATATTTTAAAAAATAAACGATGCGTCTACCCAAATACGGTACCCGATAAAAATAACGTTTGAAATTATAAAAATGTTTCTGATTAAAAAAATAAAATTCATTAATTCTTTAGAAATTACTTTTCGGATACGAAACTGAGCAGATTTTTATCAGGCTCTTCGTGGCCGAGTCGAGTAAATAAAGTAAACAGGTAAAATGACGTCGGGTCAGACGGAGATTTCTAATGCAAAAGC
>CAHIKZ030001216.1:817500-832500 GCA_903632075.3 Acanthosepion pharaonis
AGTTTTAGTTTTTGAAATAGTAATTCAGACTTTAGCTTTTTGATTTGTCGGAGGAGTGACAATTTTTTGTCTTTTGTGACAAACGAGGTCAGATAGTTTTTTTTTTCTGAACCACGGAAAGACGCGCGTCGTTCATTTTTTTTTTTTTTTTTGATCGAATGTCGAATGTTTCATTCCAAATTGTTTACAGGATTGGCTCAAAGCAAGCCTTCTGTGAATATCTTGGTTTTGATGGATTATTTTGTCTGAAATTTGAGGTCAATGGAAATATAAGAAATCTATTTAGACCGATCGTTAGGCTGACTACAGAGGCGTATGTGCGGAAAATGGCGCCCATGGCAAGGGAATAAAATTGCATCTCGATCTCTGTATGTGATATCCGACTAAAGTAGTCCTTCTGCTTTTATTTGCCGTGTCCCTTCAGGACGGTGGCGATTATAACTCTCCACAATTTCCTGTCCTTTGTAACACTTAATAAACCTTTTCTTTTCGCTATCTCTCCTAATCCCTGTCCTGGCATCGATTTACATAGGCTCGCCAGGTAGGTTATGCGCTGTTTCCCCCGTCTCTCTTTCCTTCCATATGCCCTATGAGTGTCAGATTTTCTAAGCCCTCTTCCTCATGTTAAATATAAATGAGATAAAAAGAGCCATAAACAACTAACAAACGGGAGGTCCTCTGGTAACGATGGCATACTAGAAGAGATATACAAATTTGGTAGTAATGTCCTGGTTCGTAAACTCTCTTCAATCTGGGATTCGGGATGAGTTCCTCAGGAGTTTAAAGACGCTTCTATTGTCCATCTCTATAAACACAAAGTCAATAAATGTGAATAGAGTTATCGCCCTTCTGTTTGTTGCTGGGATATTTCTTAGAAGGATCATCATGAACAAACACAACTTTTCTCTCGCCGATTCAGCCTTGTCTGCAAGTGCAGCTTTCAGTCTGGTTGAAGCACTGTGGACATGATTTTCTGTTTGACGCAACGACAGGAAATAGCACGAGAGCATGACAAGGATATATTTATTACTTCCGTTGATCTAACTAAGACCTTTGATATTATTTACATTATTTACAATTGTTTGGGCTTTTGTCCTCATCTTTATTGCCATATTCACGACGTTTCAGTCGTTGTACGCTCCGGGGTTCTTCAGATGATTGGAATTCCGAACTGAACGTTTTTACACTATTTACATTATTCGGACTATTGTCCTCATCTTTGTCGCCATATTTATTACAACGTTTCGGCCGTTGTACGCTCCGGTCTTCTTCAGGTGGTTGGAATGTCGAACTGAACCCTTTATTTCGCCCAAGGACACATGACACAGAGGATAAAGGCGTTAGTTAGATCCAGTGACAGCACCCAAAAAGTGTGAGTTCAATACCCGGTTAAGGCAGTGGAGAACTTGGAGATGGGAATTAACAAGAGGAAACTGATAACTGACATCCATTAAAACAGTGAGCGAAATAAAGGGTTCAGTTCAACATTCCAACCACCTGAAGAAGACCGAAGCGTACAACGGCCGAAACGCTGTAAAAAATATGGCGAGAAAGATGAGGAGAATAGTCCGAATAATGTAAATAGTGTATATAATACCTCATCTCAGAAATATAGACAAATACTGAACCCTTTTATTTCGCCCACCGGAGCAGAATGTTCTAGTTCCACGTGTCATGCCTCTTTCGGGTGTCTCAGTTATCTCTCTTTAGCTCAACTCTCCAAGTTTTTGTTCACTGCTGCAGTAGCCAGGTATTGAACTCAAGTCTCTGAGCCAAGTCATTGGATACAACCAACGCTTTTATCCACTGGGCCATGTGTACTTGAGGACTCCAAACACCTGAAGAAGGCCGGAGCGTACAACAACCGAGACGTTGTGAATATAGCAATAAAGATGAAGACAACAGTCCCAACAATGTAAATAATTACAATTACGATTGTAAAAACTATTCGTGACCTGCTCTTTGCAGACGATTAAGCACTTTGTAGCCCACACCCTTGGGGATATGCAATGGATCCTTAACAAATTCTCTAGTGTATCAAAAGCTTTCAGTCTGATCATCAGTATAAAAAAAAACAGAATTTGTCTCTGAGCCTATCTGTAACCATCCTCCAACTGTTGCTCCAACTGTTTCTGTTGAGGGAAAACACAAAGGTAATACATGTGAATGTCACAACAATAGTGGTATCTCTTTTCTCTGTGTTGCTGGGAAAATTCTTAGCAGGATCATCATGAACAGAGACAACTCTATTCTGGCCAATTGATTCGTGTCCGAATCTCAGTACGGCTTACGGTCTGGTCGAAGCACTGTGGACATGTTTTTCTGTTTGAGGCGACGACAGAAAAAAGCACAAGAGCATGACAAAGATTTAGTTATTACTGTCGTTGATCTAACTAAAAACTTTGATACTGTTTGAAGGAACGCTCTTTGAGTCGTTCTCAGGAAGCTGGGTGCTCCTGAAAGGACGCTCGATGTCATCAGGTCTTTCTATCAGGGGATGATGGCCTCAGTTAGATGAGAGGTGTCAGATTCATTCAGTGTCTTTAATGGAACAAAACAAGTTTGTGTTCTTGCACCTCTCTTATTTGTTTTATATTTTTCTGTCATGTTAGAAACAGCATTTGAAAATATTAAAGAAGGAATGAGACTTGAGTTTAGGACAAGTGGTCGGCTGTCTAACCAATAACGCTTCAGAGCAACAACTAAGACGATTGTGCAAACCGTTTGTGATCTGGTCTTTTAAATATTTTCATATTTTATTTAATCTTTTTAATATTTAATTTAATGTTTAATTTAGTATTCTAATATTTTTAATAATCTTTTAAATTTCATTGAGAAATTATGGTCGTATAATGACAGATTTGGTTCGTACTACCATCGACCTCCCTCCCGACCCTGAAGAACCCAGGCCTGATTGGGGTCCCGCGGGGGTAGTGCGTTTTGCGACCATTGCTATCTTATCGACATTTGCTTTTTTTCTACTTACATTTATATGCGTTAAAAATTAAACTAAACACAACTGACTATTGAAGGATGAAAAATTTTCGCGAATTTTCATGTCATTCTGGTTTTTTTTTTCTCTTCAAATCCATGAATTTATTTTTCTCATGCAAAGTCTCGAAAACTAAAACATTATATAAAATTCCCCATTGTGTTTTATCGATAATGTTGATTGTGTTAAAATTCTTCAACTTTTTAACAAAAAAAATCTCAAGTTGATATTAAAAATTGCTGCAAAACATTATCGATTTATTTAAGATAGAATGATCTATTATGACATATCTTTAATTTGTATTAAGATACATTGTATTTATTTTCAGTTTTCAAGTCGAATTGTTCACCTAGATTGCATATTATCCATTATTGTACTTAATTAGGATTTTATTTATATGAATACTACTTTATGAAAATTGAGATGTAATAGAGTGAGAGTGTCTCTGTATCATGTATTCGGGAGTCTGTATCATATATTTTCAGGAAATTGCACGATACACCGGCTCTGTATAATGGAACCGCAAGAAGATATATTTTAATAAGCTATTTTAATCGTCCTGCGAGAAGACAAGCGGAAACCTGGAACACAAGAAGGAGTTGGTTAAGATCGAAAAGGGCCGATTCTTTCTTTGCTTTCACTGATATAGATTTGCCAATAATGTCTTCAAAGTGAACATTTTCAGTTTCCTCTGTCCAACTCAATAGCGATAAGTCTTGACTGCTAAAAGTCTTGACTGCTAAGTCATCCAATCATACAATCGAGCTTGACTGTTAAGTCATACAGTCACACAATCGTGCTTAATTGCTAATTCACACATTCAAAATTGACTGCTAAGTCACACAATCTAGCTTGACTGTTAATTCATACAGTCACACAATCGAGCGGGACTGGTAAGTCACACATTCGAAATTGACTGCCAAATCACATAAACGTGCTTCACTGCTAAGTCATACAATCACGCAATCGAAATTGACTGTTAAGTCATATAGTCACATCGAGCGTGGTTGCTAAGACACACATTCAAAATTGACTGTTAAACACACAATCGTGCTTGACTGCTTAGTCATCCAATCACACAATCGAGCTCGACTGCTAAGTCATACAGTCACACAATCATGCTTGACTGCGAAGTCACACATTCGAAATTGACTGCTAAGTCACACAATCGTGCCTGACTGCTAAGTCATACAATCACACAAGCCACCTTGACTGTTAATTCATACAGTCACACAATTGTGCTTGACTGCTAAGTCACACATTCGATATGGACTGCTAAGTCACACAATCGTGCTTGACTGGTAAGTCATCCAATCACACAATCGATCTTGGCTGTTAAGTCATACAGTCACACAATCGAGTGAGACTACTAAATCACACATTCCAAATTGACTGGTAATCATCCAATCCTGCTTGACTGCTATGCCATCCGATCACAAAATCGATCTTGAATATTAAGTCACAGAGTCACACGATAATGCGGAACTGCTAATTTAGACATTCGAAATTAACTGCCAAGTCACACAATTGTATTGACTGCTAAGTCATCCAATCTCACAATCGATCTTTAAGTCTTTGACTGTTAAGTCATGCAATCACACAATCTAACGTGACTACTAAGTCACACATTCGAAATTGAGTGCTAATCATCGAATTGTGCTTGACTGCTAAGTCATCCGATAACACAATCGGGCTTGACTATTATGTCATAGAGTCGCACGATCGTGTTTGACTGCTAAGTCACACATTCGAAATTAACTACTAAGTCACATAATTGTATTGACTGCTAAGTCATCCAATCTCATAATCGATCTTGACTGTTAAATCATACAGACACACAATCGAGCGTGTCTACTAAGTCACACATACGAAATTGACTGCTAAGTCACACAATCGTTCTTGACTGCTAAGTCACACATTCGAAATTGACTGCTAACTCACACAATAGTGCTTGACTGCTAAATCATCCAATCACAAAATTGACCTTGACTGTTAAGTCATACAGTCACACAATCGTGCTTGACTGCTAAGCCACACATTCGAAATTGACTCCTAAGTCACGTAATCATACTTGACTACTAAGTCTCACGATCGTGTTTCACTCGAGAATGCTCTCAAATGGGCCCAAATTAGCTTCAGCTTACGAAAAGATCTCTCACCTCTCTCAATACGCATTGTATGCGTTAGTTTAATTTGAATAACAACACGAAGATTTGACAACACACACCCATCTTCACATTGAACAATTCTTCAATAAAAATTTGCATCAAGAATTTTTAAAGGATTGACCTTAAAATGAAAACAAAAGAAAAATACTAAAATAAAATTTGTTTACTTCGATGAATTTTGTCACACTTGACTTTTGTAGCAGGTGCGATCAGAGAAAATCTGTCAAGAATTTATGGGTTCGGTCTCAAATTGCAAAGAGTGTGGTTGAGAGGTTATTGTTCTTTCCTCTTGACAAAGGTATTATGAACTGAAAACATGACGTTCATAGAGTTGCGATTTTCGAATTCGTCTGTAATCCACATGTTTGTGAATGGTGTTTCTCTGCACACGCGTGCACACGAGCATACTCTCCACTCACCGTTTTACACACATACATAAATTGATACAAAACGCACCATAATTTGGGTTTTAAAATATCGCATTACTTTAAAAGAACACAATCTATTACAGAGAAAATACTTAAATAATGTGTTTGAATAAAATAAACGACATACGATAAATCCCCAACCAAACAGTTCGTCATATTCAGTCTTACGGGCATATCACTTTGAAACACTGGGTCCCATACGATAACCGAAGTTAAGAAACGTCGATTTTGGTCAGTAACTAGATGGGTGATCGCTTTGGAATATACCAAATGGTGTAAGTTTGGATGTGTGCGTTGTGTAATAGATAATCTCGCGGTATTGTTAATCGGAGATCCAAGTTCCAATTCCGTTATATTCACTTACGTGCGATTACTCTTAGGAGAGGCATGAAACCACCTCTTTCCCCCCAGCTATGGGTTAATAAGTAAAATTTGTATCGCTAAATTATCTCCAAAAAATTCTTACATTATAAAAATATTTTCAGGCTTTAAATAACCTTCAAAGGGTGGATAAGCCGTAAAAAAACTATACTTAAAGAATGTAAGATTCAGATATTTGCAGATGATCTAACTTAGTAATACACTCACCTTCAATATTCATCATGCAATTATTATACACTACATGTAAAAAATTAAAAAAATACATATTCCATAAGGTAAACACTTGACGACCACAAAACCAGTGAAAGCAGAACAAATACAGAAATTAAAAATCGATACATACATAAACACGAACGCCATAAAATAGACCAACAGTGTCTCTACGTCCATTAAAAACAAAACAACATAGTATCTGTCTATATTTCTGAGATGAAGTATTATGCACACTATTTACATTATTCGGACTATGGTCTAGGACACATGGCACAGTGGATAAAGGCGTTAGTTAGATCCAGTGATAGGACCCAAAGAGTGTGAGCTCAATACCCAGTTAAGGCAGTGGAGAACTTCGAGAGGGGAATTAACAGGAGATAACTCATAAGTGACACCTATTAAAACATGGCACGTGAAACTAGAACAGTCTACCCCAGTGAGCGAAATAAAGGGTTCAGTTCGACATTCCAACCACCTGAAGAAGGCCGAAGCGTTTTAATAAATATGGCGACAAAACAACATAGAATTTTAAAATTGAAACATAACTCCACATTACACTACTTCCCGCCAAATATTCTCATGAAGCTAAATAAATATCAAAGCATTTTAAATTTATAAAGATAGATTTTCCATTTTGTTCCTTATTTAATCATACACAGCTACATGATATCTACGACTCTATTTCTGGTAATGCCAACGCTCGACTGATCCTCAAATATGGACAGCGCGGGTTAGGGTTTTTTTCAGTTCTGTTAGGGACTTGCACAGAATAGGACAACGTTGGGTACCTCTTGAAGTAAATCGTCGTCCTCAGCGGCGGCTTTATCTTCTATCCAATATTTGGATTTCTTTTTCTGATCGCTTCCCTTATGATGATGACGTTGATGACTAAGCGGACCAATTCTTGTATGGAAGAGCCAATGGCATTGATTGCATAGTAATATTGAGACGAGGTCGATTTGTTGAGCCATTCTCTGTTGTGCTTTTTCCTTTTCTGTCGCCATCAAAGGTTTGGTTTTGTTGGTGCTGAAACATCGCCAGTTGGTACGGTCTTGTTCATGTGTTTCAAACGATTTCGGCTCGAGTTGCTTTAAGTTGGTTCTTGTATCTTCAAATCGCGACAGAGTTCAAGACACAGCGGATCCAGTCTACGTACTTTAGCTCCGTTACCATAACAACCGTCTCCATACTTTTGATGAGACCTCATATTTATATATATATATATATATATATATATATATATATATATATATGTATGTATGTATGTATGTCAATATATATATATATATATATAAATATAAAAGTATAGAAGTCAACACTTAGAGGCGACAGTCTGTTTCATGCTATATGCAATCGTCAGGCCTGACGATTGCATATAGCATGAAACAGACTGTCGCCTCTAAGTGTTGACTTCTATGTTCACTTTTATATTTACACACGCTCTATCTCTGATATTGAGCACTTTATCCCATAAATATAGCACACCTTAAGACTATATTATTTATTATATATATATATATATATATATATATATATATATATATATATATATATATATTTGTGCTCAGAGTGCTCATGGCGGAAAAGTCAGGCAAGTTCATCGATGTGAGGTGATACAACTCAATGCCTAATAAGCGGAAGTGAGTTAGAGATATTTTTATGTATGTATATATATATGTAAATTAGTATTTTAAATATTTTGGATGGGAATTGATTTATGTGTTATATACAGATTAGGGATATTTATATTTTTTTAGAATGGTTAATTTTTCTAGAAGGCAAAGATTGCATCTTTCACCTTTACCATTGTAAGATTTAGTCATTATTTCCAACTTAATATCTGGTACGGTTCCACTATCTTTTATTTGCCAGTAATATTTCGAGAGAGCAGAATTATTTTTGTATTTATCTTACTTAAACTTTGCTTCCAATCTGTTTCAGTTGAACCAATATCAAATCTTTGTTCTGTGACCGTATGTTAGCTCTATAGATAATATTATTGTCAAACATTGACCGTTCAAGGGATAATTCATATTATTTTGGAAGTTACATTTTTCCTTTTTTTCTTTTCTTGCTTCATTGTAGGTGTTATTTTTTAAAGTTATATAATTATTCAGTAATATATTGTTATGATTGTGATATAGATCATGTATATTTCAAACGCAGCTGTAGCTGATCTTTATGTGATTATTTTTATGTTATAAATATTTAATGTTTTGTAATTTGAATTTTTTTTACTAGGCTGAGAAACGTTCTGCCAACATTAGTCCGTCCTGAGTGTGACGATAAACTACATCCGCTTCCTGGGTAAGACGATAAACAACATCCAACAGAAAGGCCTCTGATCAGGAGGTTATGAGGAGCATGGAACCACCTCTTAATTGCTGGTGTTCCCAGGTCGACCCTGACCCTGGGTGGTAGCAGCTGTTAGGGTCCCAGCTATGGGCAAATAGTTAACCCCCAAACTGGGGTCTAAACACTATGAAAGTGTAAAAATAAGTTTTAATACTAGAAATACTTTGTATAAAAAATTATTACCAGCAATAAAAATCTTTTCGGCATTAAATAATCCATTGAAGTTGATAAGCCGTAAAACAAAACAAAGAAACACACAAACCAACATTAGTTTTTGCGTAGTGGCTGTAATACGTTGTGATGTTTTTTTTTTGTGTTTTTAACTTACGTGTTTTTTCCATGTACTCTATAATTACTTTATTTTTGCTCCCTTCTAGGGCTTTTAAATATTTAACTTTATCTTCTTTAGTTATTTGCTTATTGCCGGAGTTGTTTGTTAATCTATATTGTACTGACGTATGTTTATTTAAGCATAATAGGGGAATGGTTTTCACCTTTCACCTTTACCGTTGTATGCTTTAGCCCTTGCCATTATTTTCTACGTAATATCAGATAAATAAAAGATAGTGGAATCATGCCATGAATTATATATATGCGGATATATGTTTCTATGTGCGTGTGTCTACATATATGGTGGACTCTCCCGTCGTATTCGACGTATGAGGGTCAAGCAGCTCAGTTCCTAGGAACCGACAGTCCAGATACCAGCACATATGATTTGAGTATAGGGGTGAAGGCTTTGTGCAGAACCAACCAGACTTTTTGGAGGGCCGAACACAGAGACCTGGTGCACTACGTGCCACAAGGTCCCCAAACAACGGTCAGCAGGTTTTGAATTCAGAGTTGTCCTCCTTCTTGTCCAGTTGCCTTCCAAGGCTATAGAACCTAGTTTGTCCTGCTATTTACCCATAGCTAGAGGGAGAAGAAGATTAATACCTTTCCCAAGAGTATTAGCACGTAAGTATATATATATATATATATATATATATATATGTTTCACGCTTTTGCGATTGTCAGACAAACCGATTATTTTTTTTTTAATTTTGGATTTATGTAGGGTTGCGTGCATTGGTGTTATGGAAATGGGAGGGAAATCATCGTCGTGATGTTACTCATGCTAAGAATCACAAACTCACATCAATCCAACTAAATATGTTTGCTCTATCTCTGATATTGAGCGCTTTCTAATAAGTACTGCGCATATAATATATAAATAATAATATATTACACACATATATATTTATATTTATATACACACTTTTTTCATATATATATATATATATATATATATATATATATATATATATATATATATATATATATATTGTAAATGTATGCTTCTGACAGAATGTAGGTATAAAAAGCCGATGAGGGAAATCAAAAAGTAAAAATAATAATAATAAATAATAAACTATCAAAATACAAGAATCTTAAAGTGGAAATATAAACAATATAGAACATGAAGACATCGACCATTCCAGTTGTGATTGGGGTCCTGGGTTTGATTAAAAGATGATCTGGTAGACTCATTGTAGGGATTTTTTGTAGTTGTATAGCTTTTCACAGGTCTGTTCAACAATTCCGATTTTTCTTCTGATTCTATTTTTTTAGTGGTTTAATAATATACAATTATTATTATTATTATTATTATTATTATTATTATTATTATTATTATTCCCTTTGATTTCTGTTGTATACACATTTTCTCCCTGGTCTCAACCAGAGACATAAGATCAGAAACAAAAACACACACACACACACTACTACTACTACTACATAGATAAAGGCCTTCATAAAGTGTGAACTGTACTTGTGAGTACAATTATTATTATTATTACTACTATTATTATTATTATTGTTTTTTTGTTATTTCTTTACGGACTTCTCTCACCTATTATAGCTACAAACACATACATGTATATATATATATATATATATATATATATATATATATATATATATATATATATACGATCTTCACACTATTATATTATTATTAATATTATTATTATTATTATTATTATTAGTAGTAGTAGTAGTATATATATATATATATATATATATATATATATATATATATATATATATATATATTATATAACTAAATTATAAGGTTGCCCTACTGAGCGGCAATTAAGTTGGCTCCTGTAGAGGGCTCTTGATTAGGCATTCTGCTTTTTCAGGAGTTTGCGAGTCCCTAAGTTTTTGCATATTCTCAGCATTGGAAGCTCTCCTGACTGCCGTTTTATCTAAATTTCCATTTGCATGGAACTTTCTTTTCTTTGCTGCAATCTTGGCTCTTCTGATTGCAATCTGGTCCTCTGTTGACGGAGATTTCTTCCTGCAAGGCATACTGGTGCCGTATGGAATATGCAACAATAAATTATGGAAGAACTCAACATTGATCACTGCATTTAAGAATTGCATTAATATTTAAGCTTACCTTTTAAAAGATCAACGATAATTCTTCTGCCGAAATTTAATTTAGAGATAGTTTGATGTACGTAGGTCCTTACTTTCCGTACAAACTATTATTTCTATTTCATGAGTGACTTTCGATGGATTTCGCAATTAATTTCACTTATTCCCAAATTTATTTCCAAGTTATAAAAATTGTTATCGTACAAAAAATTCGTGGCAAAAAATCACGTAAAAAATCATTGAAAACAATCGCAGTAATTAAAAACTAGAAAATCCAAAATTTCAGGATTGCAGCCCGGCCCGGAAATTTTAAATTGCACACGGATTCCAACATGGTATGATATATTGGGCTATGGCCTCTAGGAGTAAATCTGAAAAAGTGTGACACATAGATATTCTCATTTATTTTTATATATTATGGATAGTATATTATAGTATTATAAAAAGTCATATATAAAAAAAATTATATATATATATTCTATTATCATTATAAAATTTTATAACATATTTTTTTATTACATTATAGTACTACAAAATGTCATTAAATGGCATAATGCAAGGATCTTTTCACCTGTCCTGTTCAATCTATACAGTGAGGCAATTCTAAGAGAATTGGAAACCCTGCCAGGATTTAACATTGGCGACCACAATCTTAACAACATAAGATACACAGATGACACAGTACTGTTAGAAGGCACGGAAATGAAATGACCTAATCTCCTACAGAAGGTAGCGACGAAGAGTATGAAGAAAGGACTAAGCATAAACTACAAGAAAACAGAATTGCATGGTCATCAGTAAAAGGATGAGCCCGAAATACGATCTGAAGGTCGGGAACACTAGAATCAAGCAAACGCGGAAGTTTAAATATCTGGGAAGCGTTTTGACAGAAGACGGTAAGTGCAACACTGGGATTCGTAGAGGTATTGGGATGGCCAAGGACGCATTCCAATAGCTGGGCAGAGTATTGTGAGACGGGAGGATTTCTTTGGTAGCAATACTGAGCTGTTACGTGTCATCTGTTCTTTACGGCGGCGAATGTTGGATGATTTCCTCAACGATGAGAAAGAGACTCGAGGTGACGGAGATGTGGTTCTACAGCAGAAGTTTCTGGGACACATAATGAGGAAGGGGAGCCTGGAGAATCTGATACTCACATGTCGAATAGAGGGTAAGAGAGGCAAAGGAAAGCAGTGCGTGTCATACCTGGCGAGATTGAGCAGTCGGATGACAGAACGTGGTCTGGGGGGAAAAGCAGAAGGAAGGAACCTGTTGAGAGTTTCAAAGGATAGAGGGAGGCGGAGAGCCATAATCGTCTACGTCCTGAAAGGTCATGGCACATAAAAAAGAACACAGAGAAGGATTGGAAGGGGGAATCATCTTAGAGAAAGGCACTTATTTGTAGTGATGGGTTTTAATCAGAAGGATGCTAAGGATATCATGGACCGAGTGTGTGAGCAATGATGAGGTCTTAGAGAGGATGCAAACAAGGAGGAGGCTTATACTTAACATCAGAAAGAGGCAGCTGGAGTTCCTGGGACACATAATGAGGAAAGAGGTCCTGGAGAATCTGATACTCACGGGTCGAGTAGAGGGTAAGAGAGACAAGGGAAAACAACGCATGACATACCTGGCGGCCTTAAGCAAGTGGTCTGGGGGGAGGGAGCAGAAGGAAGGAACTTGTTGAGAGCTGCAAGAGATAGAGGGAGGTGTCGAGAGCCATGATCACCTACGTCCTGAAAGGACACGGCTCATAAAAAGAAAAGAACAGTTTAAACGAAAGCGCTCAGATCCCACGTACTTTTGAACAACTGTTACATTCATTAAGTCTAGAAAAGAAAACACTTGTACGCATACAAGAAGAACATAATAAAAAAACTAGTCAATCTTGTTCAATGAAACACACACACACACACAAACTCACACACGAATATATATATATATATATATATATATATATATATATATATATATATATATATATATATATATGCCTCTATAATAGAGTGTACATTTTTTCTTCGTATTATGTTTCCAGGTGTTTGTGAATGTATCTCTGTTCATATTTGAGCCTTATAATCCTCCCACACCTAACCATATCTACTGATCTACCTTCTGTCCTTCCTAAACCGACCAACCTTTTTTTTTTTCTGGGGTGTGTGTACATAACGAGAACCCAGGTGTATAAGATTAGTGACGGATGATAAGATCTCATAACATTGCCTTGAAAATGAAATTTGGTACGTGAAGCAAATTCTATCATCGACTAAGTAAACTTTGTCCAGTTTGAAACAAATATTTGTGCGTCGTCTCTGTTCGGTCGCCATGGATTTTTTGTGTGCTTTTTAATGAAAACTTGTCGCGTTGGCAGGGTTAGGGCCAGACAATTAATTTTTTTTTCTCTGGAAACTAGCAAAAAATACCGATAAAATTAGAATGGAATTAATAGCAAGTTATATTCACCATTTCTCATACATTCCATCAAAGCGGTTAAAGCGGATGTCGATAAAACAATAAGTGGAATTAACGAAGAGGTAATAAAGCAATTACCGTAAAGTGGTAATATCGAAATACATTTTTGTTAACCGTGATTTGATATTACCACTTAATGGTAATTGTTATGGGATCTTGCCCATAATAATAATAATAATAATGGACTATTCCATACTTAATAAATACTGCGCCTCAGGAGTAGGCAAGGAGTCCGTCGCTCAACTCAACGACAGATCGGTTGAACTTTCTGCCTTCGGCGGGGAGGAACCCGAAAGAGGCTACGCCGAAGGGCGGATTCTCTTTCGGGGAGGTAAACCGACCCTGAACCCGTTTATACGGATTCAATGGGTATATTTTTTTCGGAGATCCCACGGGCTCGGAGATCCCACGTTAAAAAGGCCTTGTGCCAAATGATGCCCTCGTGGGGGGTGGGGGTGACTGAATATCGTCAGTAGTTCAAGTCGAGTCAAGAGTCGAGTCAGAGGCAGTCCGAAACAGAGTCGCGTTCAGACAATTACTGCAAGACATTGGAATAGTGATACTGGTCGAGACTACATTGTTCTCTCTACTAAACCTGATTGTTCATACTAACACTTCTACTTCTCTGTATATATTCCTGTTTGTAATATATCTGTGTTATTCCACACCTGTGTTCGAGTTCTTCTTTATTGGTTCTACCTTGGACTATCACCCGGGGTACAAGGAACCGGACCCTAACAGTAATGTTATTTTTTTTAACTTTATTTTTGTTAAAATGTCTTCCTGTAACATGTCCGTTTTTTTTTTCGCTTTAATTAAACATCATTATTTCATTTCATTTCCAAATGAATAAGGATCTGCAATGTTATCTGTCCTGATCTGGCATCTCGACATTAGTCACTTTTCCACCGCCTTGATGTAGTTTGCTTTATCTTTTCTAGAAATATTTTCAAGGCAAATGTTCTAACAGGTCTTCCTCAATACCTCGACCGCACGAAGTTAAGCTACGTACTAGATTAGTTCAAAGCCTAGAGGGCCATCCCGCCCAGATCGTAGCTCTCCCGCAGGAGAGGGCCCGGGTCATAACTTACCATCTGAGGCGAGCCCAAAAGGAGATGTGCCTAGTGGGGCATGAACAATTTTGAACGATTTCCACATTCCCTGTAACGACGTGGGCGTGCTGATAAGTACCTACTAGATTGTCAACTAGGTCTCAACATTTTACTATTGAAGTAGCTAGATGCAACCGCATGTTCTATTCTAGTAGTTTCTTTTCTCGCACTTTTCGCCTGTGGATCTCTCTTTTCCGATTTCACTGTCACTCCTAAGGATCTTCAAAAATTTAAATGCAGCACCAATCACAAACTTCTATCTTCTTAAAACATGACCTTTCATTTTACTTTCTTCTCATTAACGTTTTCTAATTTTCTTTCAATCTCAGTATAATGATAATACCACTAAGACTCAAGGGGTTTGCGTCTTAGTGGCATTATCGCCTTGCTTGGGGTGAATGTTTAAAAAAAAGATATCCAGATATACTGTGGAAAATGGACTGCAAAATCTTCTTCGT
>CAHIKZ030001216.1:837500-852500 GCA_903632075.3 Acanthosepion pharaonis
GTATGCTAACTTAACAGTTTACTTATCTAAATATTTTCTTAATCTTTTCAATTGTTACTAAACGCCCGGAAATTATTAAACCTGACTAAAACTCTGTGACCTACACCTCTAGATCATTAAACCAGTCAACGAACGGCCAATTTCATTTGCTATCGCAGATACAGATAAAACATTTAACTTTTTTTTTTCGATCGATAAAAAGTAAATATTTTAAATATATATTTCGGTGTAATTAGAGTTTTCGGTTGGGCAAATCGTTGATTTTGATTCCTTTTCTTCCTGTCCGTTCCTAAAGACTTTGTCGAACTTTAACCTCTCAGCTGGAGTCTGATGTCACATGGCTATTATTACTGTAGTCACAAGGCCAATATTTCAACAAAGCAATCTCTGGAGACTGATTGAACTTCAAAGAGATCTCGGCGTGGTGTTTTAATGAGGTCACAGTCGCCGCCGCTTTCATGTAAATCGTCCAACGACGCTTAATCTGCATATCATTACGTTGAAAGCAAATTAGACAAATATTAACCTTGAAGTTGGGTTGATATAAAGCAAGATTTTAATTATTTTGTTTATAATATTTCTATTGTTTGTTGCCATGATTGTTCTTGGGATATGTAATGGAGTAGCTTTCCGTTGCCTTCTCCAGGGTGTTCATCTCAATGTCCATTTTTATATTTACCTGCACTCTATACCTGGTATTGAACATTTTAACTCATTCAATATAGCGTACCTTTAACTCATAAATATAGCGTAACTTTAAACTATATTTTTATCTTTTGGAAGGTATTTTTCTTAAAGTGAAGAAGTTTTAAAATTAAACACGAATATTAAATCCTATGGCATTAATTTGGGGTTATATCAAGAATAAAATATTAATTTACAATTAAAAGAAGAATAAAAAGAGGTTTTAAAATAACTTTAGATAAAAGGATGAGAATTAGGGAGATCTTAGAGTAGGGGATAGTTTATATATTATAATTAATCTAGTGTAAAGAAGGGGATATAGAAATTAGAATTAGTTATACATTCGACATTTGAAGACTTAGAAGGGAAATTTAGTAGCTAATTAAGTAAAACCTATATTATGGAAATTTGAATTTGTTTTTACCTTCAAGCCTCCACTGACCCCTGCTTCGTGCTTATCGTCTGACTGAAACATTAAAATGGATAAATTCTGTATTAGTTTTTCGATTGTTTTTATTAATTATTATTTTATTTTTTTTTAGTTTTCACAGTTAAATTTCTATTTCTGACACGAATTCAGTCCACACCGTGGTTGATAAAGCGGACGACGTTTATTTTCGTTTCCGAAATAGATTATTCCCCGTATGAGGTGATTTGGGATTTTATTGTTTATTAATTATTTCCTCTGTAATAATAAATACATCGAGCTGTTTTTGTGGCTCAGTTTTAATGTTATATTACTAGGCTCCACTAGGATTATATACCAACGGATTTGTTAATTTTATATATATATATATATATATATATATATATATATATATATATATGTGTGTGTGTGTGTGTGTGTGTGTGTGTTGTGTATTTGGGCAGCGGTCCCTCTTTTATACAAGTTTCATTAAATACAGCTGACAAGTTACTGCGATTAAGCTTTTTATTTAATTTTTTGTGTTCGCATAAGTGATTTCTTTTTGGGACATAAAGTGTGTAAAAACTGTCTAAATATTCTATATATACGAGCTCTTTCGTCAGTCACCACTTTCTAGCATGTTTTTGTATATTTTTTTAACTGAATGTGTAGATTTTTCTATATCTATCTGGATTGATGGGAACGTTTATGTGTTTATTATTTTTATTAGTATTTTCCAAACACGGTCAACACTCTGTGGCCGTGTTCATAGTTGATGTCATTGAGTGTTGACTTTTTCTTTTTTATTATTAACGCTTGCATTATTTTTTTTATCCTTTTTTATTTAAAAGACATTATTATATTTTCTACGATTATGTTGCGAATGGAGTTTGGTAGATCTTCATATGTCTTTAAATGAGTCCTAATTGTTCTATGGTCAATATAAGTACCCGAGAAAATTTATGTTGTTTGGTAACTTTTTATTTATTATTTATTATCGTTTACTTAATTGTTTGCTGTTGATTATTATTATTATTACATTTAATTGTGCTTATGTGTCCTGTCATAGTTTCTTAATTTGTTTATTTATTTATATCTATTTTATTTTATCCATAAGTATAGCATACCTTAAAACAATATTTTATCATATTTAGTTTCTGATAAACAATACTCCGGCTACATTTATAACCAATCATAGACACTGAAAAATTTAGCCCCGATTACTCCCTCCAAAACATGTGCATTCACTACCATTCATCTATAAACTAAAATTAATGGAAAAATAGAAAACCTCATACAAAAAACGTCATGTAAAGAACATTTTCAAGAATTTCATGCAAATTTTGCACTCAAGGAAAAATAGTTTAAAGAAAATGTCCCCGGAACAAAAGGAATAAGCCAACTTCGAAACAGACTTGACTAATTTGGTAAGAAACATAAAATTTCATAAACAATTAAAAAAGAAAAAAACAAAAAATTAAAAGGAGACATAATCAAAATATACAACTCAACTAACGTGATCATTGAAGCGGACAAAACTAGAAATTTATATGAACTAAGCCCTTAAAACTACAAAAGAGAGAAAAACACTCAAAACTATAGAAGATAATATTATCTAAAAGAAAAAGAAAAAATAGACTAAACATTAGACCTACATGACCGAATAAATTGCATGTTTATGTGTAATAAAATTACAGACCCTTCTTTGGATTTTGCCAATAACATTATAGACCCTCCGAGATATATAGAAGGAGCAACAGACCAGATATGACAACAATATTCAAGGCAGAAGCGAATGGTTGTTGCTGAAAATACACTACCTTTTAGAATTGTTTCATAATCATTTTGGCCTTCGTTGAAGATGGTTTAAATAGAAAAATTGTTAGATAACCTACGGTTAATTGATTGTGAGATCTTGTTGATTATTTTTGGTGATTTCTTTTGAAGATGCATATCTTTAAATTGGTTTATCGCTGAGTTTTCTATCTATTTTTTTGTATGTGAAATCTAAGAAATTTACTTCTATTAGGTTTGTTTTTATTACAAATCCTATATTTTTGCAATTATTTTTCTACTTTTGTCTGTTCATTGCTTATTTCATGCCGTATATCCATGCCTATCAGTTCGAGGCGTCAGACTCCATCAAAACTGCCCATTGTAACGTCGAAAGTTCCTTTATTTTTTTAACCCACCAATTTCATTGTGTAATAACTGTGAAAAGCAGGACTTGATGATTTTTAATTCGTTTGTTCATATTTTTATGTATTATGTTACGGCTAGCGCAACGCATAATAAAATGAAACAGATTCTCAGAAATTAAAGTTGAAAAAAAGATTACATGTAATAACGAAAAGAGGTTTTTATTTAACATATAATACAATATTTTTTATAAACAGTAGGGCTGAGGTTTAAACAATATACGTTGGGAAATGCTAATAGTTAATAAGTGTGTGAGAGCCCAGAAAGTAGTTGGTTTAATGTGTAGCTATATAAGGGAGTGGGAGAAGGAAATCCTTATACAGTTAAGATTAAGGCCACGGCTGGGAATTCGTCGCTAGTCAAAGAATCTTATTATTTTCTTCTTAGAAAAATAGTTAGATATTCACATGTATAAATATAAATAAAGAAGTTTGGCCAATAATAGCAAGGAATAAAAGGTAATGTATTTACTGATAACCTTTTCTTTTCGAGGACTGTCGGAACTTAGACTCTTTCGGTCGAAGTTTTGTTCCTGAATCAAACGGACCGGAGTCGACCTCAGTAGTCATAGCTGGGGGTTCAGGAGGCAAACTGGCTAGTTGGTACGAACTCCTGTTTATATTTGTTTTTTGTACCCTCTAGAATCCAGTAGAAGTTTCTAGAGACTTCTAAAAAGTTCCATTCTATTATTATGAAATCTAAAGGGTTTGGTGAATGGGAGCTTTTCGTAAGGTAAAAAGGGCATCTAGTAGCTACAGATTTAATCATCATTTTAAGTTAAATTTTGTATTTTATCATGTAAGTGTAAAGAAGTAGGACAAAATGGGGGCTTGCAACAATACTCGAGTGCTGAAGCCATGTTAGCACCCAATAACCAACACAGCCACTATAGATTGATAGTTCGACATATCTCACAAGCCATTCTTACTGCTTTAAACTAAGCTTTGGTAATAATCATAGGGCAAGGATTAGAGTCGTAAGCAATTGCTTGTGATTTCAACATGGTGTAATGATTAAGAAACTTCTCTCCCAGAATTCTCTCCCCTGTTGTAGGAACACCTCCCTGATTGAACCTGATTTTCTCACTCCTGTTGAAAGAATGCCTTCATGATTTACCGTATCTTCAGCTATATTCACCACGCTCGGCAAATTAAGGTGTGGTGAGTCTATTTAATTCATCATTGGAGGTTTTATATTCAAAGTTGTCCTTCTAGAAGGGCTGATATCCAAAGCTATAGGACCCAGTCTGTCCTGCTATTTATCCATAGAAGGGGATTGGAAAAGAGATAGAGTTTGAAGTGAATGTAACGACTGGAAATCAAATTTCTATCAAAATGCAACAAAGTCGATCCCCATTTTGGGCCTCCACCTTTATGACCCTTTCTCAGACTATAATGAACACAATAAATAACCGTCCAGGGTAAGATGTTAAACTGCATCCGCGTCCCGGGTAAGACGATAAACTACGTCCACCAGCAAGGCCTCTGATCAGGAGGTTTTGAGGAGCGTGGAACCACCTCTTAATTGCTGGTGTTCCCAGGTCCACCCTGACCCGGGGTGGTAGCACATGTTAGGGTCCCAGCTATGAGCAAATAGATAATTATTGCCAGCAATACAATTTTGAAGGAAAAATATTGCCAGAAACCGATATTTGACAAAACAATGTATTAGCAGCAATGAAAAAAATTGTCGGCATTAAATAACCCATTGAGGTTGATGTGTCGTAAAACAAAACAAAACAAAAAAAAAATAAACCAATCTAAACCAAAGAATATACATTCTATTCATATAAATTTATCCTAAAAATGTTGTCAGCATTAAATAACCCATTGAGGTTGATATACCATAAAACAAAATAAACCAAACCAATCTAAACCAAAGAATACACATTCTATTCATATAAATCTATCCTGAAAATGTTGTCAGCATTAAATAACCCATTGAGGTTGATATACCGTAAAACAAAATAAACCAAACCAATCTAAACCAAAGAATACACATTCTATTCATATAAATCTATCCTAAAAATGTTGTCGGCATTACATAACCCATTGAGGTTGATATACCGTAAAACAGAATAAACCAAACCAAACCAGAATAAATAATAAAAATTTAATCGCCTACTGTAGCATGACTATTAACCAAATTGTCTCAGAAACCAATTCCATATTTTGACTGAACTTTACTGAGTTCGACTGCGTTTGTAGCTGACTTAGCTTAGTAAATATCTCTGTAGTTTGACGTCTATTTGGATATGATACTCGACTGGGCATCAATCAAAACCACGGAACACTGTGTCGATGCATATACAAGACCCTTGAGTCTCATCACGAAGTCATAAAATGAAGCGATGGACTTGGAAACAAATGAATGTTACAAAGTTGATCGTTAGTTGTTTGGGTTTTTGAAAAGTATGTCCTGCCTCCAATATCAATCATGTCAATTACGCCCGCCAATGTAAACGAAAAGTTCGAGCAATGAATTGATAAAACTGGGAAAAAGAAAAAGGAAAGACCGACACTTTTCGACTTTAAGAGTGAAAAGGAAAATGCAGAAGAATCTGTCAAAAGAAAAAAAAAAAAACGGAATCCTTCAAAATTTATGGTTTATGAAATTTGAGAAACAACAAGCAATCAAGAATATAGTAGAACGGCATAAAAAATATAGCATTTTCTTAATTTCACTCTCTGATATGAAGAGTTTATATATATATATATATATATTTAAAGACATTTTTATGTTTATCATCCTTTTTATAGATACAAATATTTAAGTAAATGCTCTGTTTATAATAAACAGTATTAAATAACATTTACCAGTCTGAATGTTCGAGAAATTTTCATAGAAAATATTCGTTCTCCAACAGGAATCGAACCTGTATCCTATACAGAACCGTCATATAGCCTGACTGACTTTTACCGATTTAGCCACAGAGGATCGATCGCTTGGTAAGGTCGAACTTACTGCTTTTAAACTTCAATCTTCCATGAATCTCTCACCTACATTCATAACTGCTCATGCATCAAATATAAACAAATGACGTCACACATTATGAAATGGTAAATGCCGTTTTTCGAATTTTCGTAAATTTAATTTCGCCGTTACACATTTGAACTAGTTTATCTACAAGACTTGTATATCATTATAATGGGGCCTCACATCAGTGAGGGGGGCCGGTGTGCAACTGAAACCGTTGAGAGGAAGGCCCCGAAACGGTGCACATTCTCTCCTGATGACCCCAATTTAAAATTCGAGAGGAACACATCAAATTCAGTGAAGTCAAAAGCCGTAGTGAAGCTCGGTGGAAGTGTCATTGGCATGAGGAGCATTAAACATTCAGCTCGCTTCAGGTGAGTTTCAATTACTTTCCAGTAATTTCCTTCTTTAATACTGTTTATTATAAATACTTAAATATTTGTATCTATAAAAAGAATGTTAAACATAAAAATGTCTTAAAATAATTGTCGGGCTTTGTCCATTTCATAATGTGTGACGATATATATATATATATATATATATATACATGAATTATTCACACAAAACTAATGCAAAGGTTAATGATTTAAATGGCGAGACATCCATCTCGCAAACAATTCAAATAATTACACAAAAACCTCCAGATCCGTTATGAATGAATTGATCCTTGTTTATATAAATTTCTGCCGTATTAGTTGTTATTTTTACTACAAGCTTTCGTCTGTTCCTACAGACATCTTCAGGTATATAATAGATGTTGTTCTTGTTTTTTTCTCTTAGTAATAAGAGGACATCGAAAATATATGTGTATTGTATCCGAAATGCTATTGAAAATGAGATATTGGTTTTTGAACGCGCCAAAGCTTGTAGTAAAATAACAACTAATACGGCAGAAATTTATATAAACAAGGATCAATTCATTCATAACGGATCTGGAGGTTTTTGTGTATTATTTGAATTGTATTATTTGTAAATTGATTGCACGTTTATTGTAATATATATATATATATATATATATATATATATATATATATATATATATATATATTGAACAGGTGTAGAGGTCTATCCCTTGTTTCTTGTTTAGGATTGGGTTTCGGTTCTTATCCTTCTCTTTTCGCCTCCAGTAGACACCCTTGCGAGTATATATATATATATATATATATATATATATATATATATATAGAGAGAGAGAGAGAGAGAGATAGAGATAGATATGTGTTTTGTGTGTGTGTGTGTGTCTATATTTCTGAGATGAGGTATTATGTACACTATTTACATTTCTCGGACTATCGTCATCTTTGTTACCATATTTATTACAACGTTTCGGCCGTTGTACGCTCCGTCCTTTTTCAGGTGGTTGGAATGTCGAACTGAACCCTTTATTTTGCTCGCTGAGGTAGACTGTTCTAGTTCCACGTGCCATGTCTAATGGATGTCAGTTATCTCCCGTTAATTCCCTTCTCGAAGTTCTCCACTGCCTTAACCAGGTATTGAACTCACACTCTTTGCGTCCTGTCACATGGCACAGTGGATAGAATAAAAAAAAAGGAAAAGGTACCCTAAATAAAAAAATAAAAAATGAGAAAGTACCCTAAATAATAAAAAAAATGTTTGCTGCTATTTAGTTTAGTTCTAAATCTAAAAAAATTCTCATTGTTTTCAAAATCACTTGTCCTTAGCCAAATGTGCTAACATTCTCTTTTTCATAATTAATCAAATATAATTTAAATGTATATGAAAGTCTCTTAGCGTCTATTTAGTGATTCGTTTTTTTACGGGTTATCAACCCTGTGGGGGTTATTTAAAACCAGAAAATGCATTTTTAGATTGTCAGATTTTTTTATTGACTGGAAAGCAAGAAACTAGAAGAGAGTTCCACAAGCAAGAAGTGTGAGAGAAGAAACTGTTGGCATAGAACTTACGGTTCCATCTAACCATTTCAGTTGCAAAATGATAAGACCTAGTCGCCCATCTGGTAGTACTGTGCTTAAATTCATTAAGATATTAATGATTTAGTGACACAAGTTTTGCAAATTAACCCAAATGTTTGGAGAGAAGAGATGGTTTCATGCCTTTCTTAATGTTGTTTGCGCGTAAGGGAATATAACGAAGCCAACGGGAATTGAACTCGGCTCTCCAATTAACAATTCCTATCCACTATTCATTACACCATCCGCACATCCAAGCTTATATCACATGGTATTTCCAAGCGGTCGCCCATCGAGGAACTTAGAAAAATTATATACGTATGAACAAAAGCAAAAAAGACACTTCCCTTATACTGGAAAAACCCCAAAAGAATACGTGAACTTTGAAATCAAGAACGCTGCAAAAACAGTAAAAAAACGAAAAGTTAAAATGTTTTAAATTCATAGAAACACATATACATACTCACAGACAACTTAACCCCCTGAAAATGGTCTCAGATGAGATTAAAAGTACTTGGGAAAATAAAAACTATTCGAAAGAAAATTTGGGTATTTTTCTTACTCAATTTTGTAAGTCTATCAAAAAATGAATCCGCACTCTTGAAAGACCATAATGAAAACTAATCGACATATGTCTAAATTATTTAACCAAACCTGTTTTTATATATATATATATATATATATATATATATATATATATATATATATATATATATATATATATAT
This sequence comes from Acanthosepion pharaonis, assembly GCA_903632075.3. Classification (NCBI taxonomy): domain Eukaryota; kingdom Metazoa; phylum Mollusca; class Cephalopoda; order Sepiida; family Sepiidae; genus Acanthosepion; species Acanthosepion pharaonis. The sequence goes on from CAHIKZ030001216.1 coordinate 846,423, forward strand.
ATTATCAATACCTTTAGTGTATGGGACGCAGACAGATTTTGACATCAAATTTTCCGGTAAAAAGTGCGTCTTATACGCTAGAAATATAACAATTAATCCTTTAATAGGATCAATAAATTCGTTGCTCTATAATTTCTACTTAATCTTTTAAAATATTTATTTAATTCTGTTGATCTTTAATTTTTTTTTTATTTCAATGATATTCGTTTAATTTTGTTCCAAGGCGTTTTTGACTTGAAACTAATTCGCAAGGAAACATACCTGAAAATTCCAGTTATTTTTATTAGAACCAATGTGATATTATTTTCCCAAATTTATTAAGAATTTATTAATTTCTACAAAATTAGCAATAATTTTCAGTTTTTTTTCCCGTAACCGAGTTTACAAGTGGCCATTGCAGTATCGAAAAAATGCACGCATACGCAGTTGAGCAGTGAAATAATAATTATTAAAGATGTTGAAAAAAAAGGACTTAGCGAAACAAATCTAGCCTAATAAAAGATTTATTGGCTTGTGTTGCGAAGAGAAGCGTCAGTAAATACTAACTACAATTGCGCTAGTCAAAGTTGAATTTTTAAATAAATTATGGGTTGTAAAATTCCCTAATCTTCACGACGGTTTTCAAACCAACATTTAAAAGACAGGATTTTTAATACTGATTTTCAATAAAGTTAAATGAGTAGATAGGTTCGCCTATTATCCTGTTCACGCACCTCCCAAGTCTTTTGAACAGGAGTAGAGGTTTATCCCTTGTTCCCCAGTTAGGATTTGGTTTCTGGTTCTGTCAAACGTCTTTTCATTCTCTTTTCTCACAGTAGCTCCCTGCGTCTTAGTGGCATTATCGCCTTGCTTGGGGTGATTTGATTAAAAAAGAAGATCCTCCTCATTTGAAAGACGAGTGAAACACGATCTTCCCACCCCAATGCCCATATATAGCAGGGGGGTTAGGCCATTCTAAGCTCAGTGAATCTCGAACGAAAATTTGTTTTTTGCTTATGTTCGTGTAAGACTTTTACAATTCAATTTTGGGTCATATTTGTAGCAGGATTTTACTTTCTGAAAAAGAAAGAAATCTTTTCATAAAACTTATTTCCCCAAAGTGGATTGAGGCTCTACCCGTAATCAAATGCTTCAGGTAATAAAGGTCGGATAAACTAACTGACCTCTCGATCAGATGTCCATCACTCTAACATCTGAGCCTAAATCGGAGTCACACCACAATCCTTAGGAGAGGAGACTGAACCGATCGAAACATAGAAAATAAACGTACAGAGGTGGTGATGGTTACAGGCACAACAACCTCCTCTATCGAAAGAGCAGCACATTTCAGATACGCCCCCCCATCCACTCTCCGCAATGGCACGTGGCTATGGTGTGAACAGTGACGTCATAGGTGTGGTCATTGAATGATAGTGTCTATCAGCAAGATATAACCACGCCTTGAGTGTTTAAAATTCATTGATATACTGGTTGGTTAAATCTAAGAAGGCGGGACCACGAGATTGTGGGTGGAGCTTAAATTTCATTTAAATGGATATGTGTGTATGTGTGTGTATGTGTGTGTGCATGTTGTGTGGGTGTGTGCGTGATCGTTTGTTGAAATAGTTAGTGAGAGGAAGCACATGACAAAAAGTGGAATATGGCCGAGTTTAGTAGGTAAGGTATTTACATGGCGTCCTTTTTCACCGATGGCTATCATAGAGAAAGAGCAAGGCGAAGGGAAAATAGAGAAAAGAAGAGAGAGTGAAGATCTTATGAAGAGAGAGAGAGAGAGAAAGAAAGAAAAAGAAGGGAGGGAGAGAGAGAGGGATGGAGATAGAAGGAGAGGGAGAAAGGGGTAAGGGAGAGAGAGAGAGAGCAAAAAATGTCAGAGAGAGAGGAAAAGTGAGAATAATCGAAGTAGGATTGAATAAGCAAAGAAAGAGGGGTAAGTAGATAGCAAGAAAGAGGGATAAAGAGAGAAAAAGAGAGCGGTAAAGAAAAGAGTAAAAATTAATAAAGTGAGAGAGAGAGAGAGAAGAAAAATGCGAGAACGTATGAGAAAGTTGACTTTAAATTTTTTTTTGCCTTAGTCATGAAAACTACTTTTAAAATTGAAAAAAAGAAAATCCTGGCACACCTTTTTTACTGTAACAATTGGAGAATGCACCTTCTGGTTTATATATATATATATATATATATATATATATATATATATATATATATATATATATATATATATCAATTCAGTGAATTCAGTGGCATATCCTAATACACTTGAAAAAGGTATGTATCCTCTTCTTCTCTCCACAGCTATGGATAAATAGCAGGGAAGACTGGGTTCTATAACCTTGCGTGGCAACCCGTCTAGGAGAAGGAAAAACACTGAATTCAAAACCGGTCTGGAGAGGGTCGGGCTCCGTCAAGCTATCTTACCCAAGAAACACCACTTCTACTGCGGATGCAGTACACATGGTGTCCCTACGACCCTACGGCTTACGCGCACGGGCTGCAGCCACAGTAGAAGTGTGATACAGCGAAATAGGCTGTCTGTGGATGACAATACATATATATATATATATATATATATATATAGATATAGATATATAGATAGATAGATAGATAGATGGTCAGAACTGTAGAAAAATAAAATTTAAAAAATCTCAAATCTTAAAGAACTGGTTTTTAACCAAATTTGCATTACATCCAGACATAGAGTCTTCCAGCAGCCAACCTCTTGACTCAGGACAGCACTAACTCTTCAAGCCACGATGTAGGCTTCCGTGTTGAGTCTGAGGCCATGTGGGAAGATAATGACGGCATAAAGTCGCTATTGATCCCTCCAATCACCATTAGACTCATACTACTCTTTCCGAATCATCTGCACTGTCCTCAGATTGACACCCAAACACTCTAAAATATTTGTATTGTAGCGTCCGGTGCGAATGCCAAGCAGTACAGCATTTCTTGTGGAGTGAACTGCATCATTGCGCTTTTTTTCTCACAGACGGTGACCAACTGCCCATAATATACTGTGCAGTCGACAAAATTAAAAACAACCAACGCATGCGCGAAATTAAAATGGCGACACTTTACCCCTCGTAAGCTGTATATATCATTGGTAGGGATTATTCCAAAGGGGACTTTTCAGTCCATATGAGAGCTCAATGTATAGCAGACAGCAAATTATAAGAATAATTAGGAAAAAAACCTTAAAAATCCATCATCAGTAATAAATTTATTTCGATGAATATAAACATATTCACATCATCAGATCGACTACATTACATAAAATGTAGTCGGTCTGATGACATGAATAGGCTTCAATGTTCAACTCCAGTTCTACAAAATAGAACGTTGGAACAAAGCCGGAAATGCAACAACCGATAAAATATATATATATATATATATATATATATATATATATATATATATATATATATATATGTGTGTGTGTGTGTGTGTGTGTGTAAATAACTGGTGATATATTGCCCTAATTTGTATTGAGCACTTTCGAAAAGTAAATGCTACGAACCGTGGATTTTTTTTACATCTGTTCTTACTCCCATTTGTATGCACACACACACACACACACACACACACACACACACACACACACACATATATATATATATGTATGAAGAAATATAGTCTTAAGATGTGCTCTATTTATTGGATAAAGTGCTCAATATCAGAGACAGAGCGTGTGTAAATATAAAAGTGAACATAGAAGTCAACACTTAGAGGCGACAGCCTGTTTGCATCTAGCATGAAACAGACTGGCCTGATGATTGCATGACTTCTATGTTCACTTTTATATTTATATTTTTATATTATATATCTATCTCTCTCTCTCTCTATATATATATATATATATATATAGAGAGAGAGAGAGAGAGCGAGAAAGATAGATAGATACATAGATAGATAGATAGATAGATAGATAGATAGATAGATAGATAAACAGTAGTTAAATGACAAAATGTGAAAAATCTTGTATGTTACACTTTCGGTATTTCGAAAGTATATCTTCTGACTCAGGTTATATCAATTAAATTCTTGTACACACACACACACAGAGATACATACACACACAAACATACACATACATACATATATATATATATATATACATACATACGTACACACACACACACACATATATATATATATATATATAACAACAACATGGACACTGACGAAACACCAAGAAGCATCATTTAATGGAACATACACAAGGATGTTATGAGTTGCATTGGAATCAGGTGGAAGAAACACTCAACAAAGAAACACCTGTATGGACACATTCCACCAATCTGTTACGCTATGAAAGAGAAGGCTTCGTCTAGCTGGTCACTCCTGGAGAAGTAAGTCAGAACATGTGAGTGACACCCTCCTATGGAACCCATTGCGCGACAAAAGATCCTTTGGAAGACCTCATCACACGTACATTGACCAACTTGTAGATGACTCTGGATGTCATTTGGAGAACCTGTCTACAGCGATAACTGCCAGAGATAGTTGGAAGGAACGAATCAGGAGAATCCGTGAAGAATACTCGACATGATGATGACGATGATAATATATATATATATATATATATATATATATATATATATATATATATATATATATATATATTATGGAAACTGATTTTGGGTAGTTGGGTGATTTCTTGAAATTATTTTTATGTTATGGGTTATTTCTTGATATATATATATATATATATATATATATATATATATATATATATATATATATATATACGTGTGTGTGTGTGTGTATGTTTATGTGTGTGTACATGAATCTAATTGATATAATCTGATATACTTTCGAAAAACCGAAAGCGTAACATACAAGATTTTTCACATTTTGTCCTTTAATTACCATCTATCTATCTATCTATCTATCTATCTATCTATCTATCTATCTATCTATACACACACACAGACACACACAGACACACACACACATACACACACACACACATACGTAGAGCAATATATCATCAGTTATTTACCGTCACCTGAAGAAGTACAATCAAAGTATTGAAACATACCCAGATGTCCTCAAGGACACATGACACAGTGGATAAAGGCGTTGGTTAGATCCAGTGACAGGACCCAAAGAGTGTGAGTTCAATACCCGGTTAAGGCAGTGGAGAACTTAAGGGAAATTAACAGATAACTTATAACAGACATCCATTAAACATGGCACATAGAACTAGAACAGTCTACACCAGTGAGCGAAAAAAAAGGCCGGAGCGTACAACGGCCGAAACGTTGTAATAAATATGGCGACAAAGATGAGGACAATAGTCCGAATAATGAAAGCTTTTGTGTAGTGATTTCAACATGTTTTTATTATAATCTCTTATAATACAAAATATATATATATATATATATATATATATATATATATATATATATATATATATATATATATATATATATATATATTCTTCTTCTCGCATACACTTGTGTCAGACTTGTATTTCGTATCTATTTTGGCGTTAGTATTGAAGTAATTATGTTCCTCACTAGGGGCTCACACTTGTGGACTTGGGTTGAAATGAAAAGTGCATTCGTGTGAGCGTGTGTTTTTCTGAGGGAGGAAGAGAGAGACTGAAAAACAAATGAGTAGCGAGAGAAAGAGAGAAAGTATGAAAAGGAATGAGGTGTGGGGAGAGGAAGAGATGACAATAAAAGAAAAAAAGGAGGTCAATTCAGTTATTTCGTCGTTACAGAAATTCTCGGAAGAAAAAATGATCAGGAATTGAATGCTTTCACGCCTTTGTACGTAAGCGGGTGGGTGTTCCCGCACATGTTTGTGTACGTGGAGGCGGGCAAGACACCATTTAAAAAGTTGGGCTGGGTTTGCGTAAAGGATATTGACAATTTAATTTTAAAAACTTTTCTTTTTTTTTGTGAAAGCACTAAAAATATGAAACACGTCAGCGTAATTTTTATAACAATGCAATGAAAGAAAAAAATTATATATATATATATATATATATACAGTGTAACCCGGATATAAGAGAGTTGTCGGGACCAGAGAAAATCTCTCTTATATCCGGGTTTCTCTTATATCCGGGTCTCT
>CAHIKZ030001216.1:857500-911116 GCA_903632075.3 Acanthosepion pharaonis
TCTCTGATCCTGATTATGGTCGGCCTCCTTTTATTAATCTCAATAGGGAACAAACAGCTTGTATGCAGGTAGAGATCGAATACAAAGAATGCACAAAAATAGTGAAGACAAAAATGCATTTTCTCACGTGATTTATTTAACCTATGCACCGATACGATTATATGAGATCATCTAGAAGTCCTACCAGGATTTATTAAGTCCGACAATTATTTTAATACATTTTTTATTCAGGCCGGTAAATGTTATTAATACTGTTTATTATATAACAGAGCATTTACTTAAATATTTGTATCCATAAAAAGAATGTATAAACATAAAAATGTCTTAAAATAATTGTCGGACTTTGTCATTTTATAATGTTTGACATCATTTTTTAACATTTGGATTCCCTAAATAAACAACACTGGTCTATATTATTTAATGAAATATGTATGAATATATATATATATATATATATATATATATATATATATATATATATATATATATATATATATATATATATGAGATAATAATATATATCAAGAACAATAATGGGGAAATTGTATGACAAAGTGGAAAAAGTTTACTTGTGATGCGTTTGATCCTTCAGAACGTTGGTAGGACTGCGCATGCGCATGACAGGGGGCTGCTGGGAATTTTAAAATTTTTTATATCTACCGAATTCATTTAGAGTCTTTTCCTTTTTCTTTCAATCATTTTTTTAGTAGGTAACCCCCGATGTAATAATAAAAAAAATCTTTCAGTAATAGTGAAATGTTGTAAGAGCCAGGGCGTAAATTTAATGGAGATGACCTTACGATCAAGTCACTCCCTAGACATTTACGTCCTGGGGACTTGTTTGTTTTCCTTTGATCAGAGTAGCATTTTTTAATACAAATTTTCATGTCATACTTATATGCATGCATATATGTAGGAGAGAGTGGTCTGCCCAAATCCTCACCCACACCTCTCTATTATCTGGGTCGATGAAAAAAGTGCATGTATGTGGGTTCATGCCTTTCCTAATGACATTAGTGCAAAGTTAAGCCTCATCCGAAATTCAAAGGCGGTTTTATTACAAAAAAACTTTTTTTCCAGATATTATTAAAATAATTTTTCGATTTTATTAAAATGTTTTCTCGAAATAACATTTGCACTCGGTGATCTGCAAGCAGAGAGAGAGAGAGAGGGGAGATGGGGGGAGAGAGAGAGTACTCCATATCTTGTATCTCTTGCGCGTTAGTGACACCGAATAAAAAGAAGATTTTCTCTTAAACTCTTAAATACACGAGATTCAAAATTAGACGGCTTTAAACACCTTTTTTGTGGGGTTAAAATTGATTTCGTAAAAGAATTCTTTTCATTTTTTGTCTTTTATATATATATATATATATATATATATATATATATATATATATATATATATATATATATAAGATTTCTGCATGCATTAATGCAACGATACACGTTATTTTGACGGACTGTTACTCAGCTGCTATTTGTAACAAGGCAAAGAAATTATGGGTTAATGGTGGGAATGTCAACACTTAGTATCATGTCACTTACACCCGCCTTTAACGCCGGGGACCAACATATTAAAATAAGAGCCGGACGCAACACTAGTAGATTAAACTTATCTCCTCGTATCTAAATATAATAGACCAACTGTTAATGAAAAACCATTAATATCTAAAACTCGGAATGCCTACCAGAAAGTGGGTTATCCGATTCCAAATTTCTTTTTAATTCAAATACTGCCTCGAATGATATTAAAATAATAATTTGGTCGAATAATGTTGATTGCAATGATAGTTCAAGCGCCACCATCTTTAGCAATCACAGCAAAAGTCACAAAAAGAAAAATGATAACAATAAACAGAGCTGATGACAGATATTAAGTTCAATAGAAAGAAACAGTTCTAGTAATAAACAAAGGAACACTAGTGGCAACAGAAGGAACTGAACTGTTCAATAACAAAGCTACACGTAACTTGGAATACTTAAATGTATCTTCACAAAGCAGGAGGGAGCGAAAGAACAAAAATAACGTGAAGCTGAGAATAATATATATGATATTAGAAGTAAGAATGGTAAAAAAACGGTGGAAATTTAACAAAAATGATGAACAAATGGGCATTATCAACAGTGAGATGCACAGGACACGTCCTAGGCTTGGCAAGAGAAAACTTCAAGTAATATATAAGCGTATGTATATAACTAATATATAATGTATATTATGCAAAATGATGTGATGAAAGAACCTTGAAAATTGTACGTAAAAATATAGAAAATAACAAAAGATGGAGGCGGTGACGAACGCGGGGTGTGAAAAGAAAAGAAAAAGAAAACTTGTTAGTATTGAAGTCTTTTATCAAGGAGCGGGGCTATACAAAGAAGAATGAGAAAAGGTTAATTACAATTTCAAGTTGCAATCGAACTTAATGAAAGATAAAGACAAGGGAAGAGAAAGAAAGACAATTGTGCTGGCATTTCAGGAAATATATCGAAGAATTAAGACAAGTATCGACATAAATATGGTTGTACAGAGGACATTTGAAAAGTGAAACTGAATTTTATTAATTTAATATATATCTGTAATTCCATGAAAATAATTTAAGGCCACGGTAGGATAAATTTCTGTGAGGAGATAGATTAGAGACGCTTAATCATATAAACGAATGCAGAAAGAGTATAAAAATAGGGATGATTGGTTGGGAATGGTGATCCACTAGAAACTGTTCAAATCGATAGGATCTGGCTACGTATGTCAAAAAGATTTGTATAAGCCATCAACCTAACAGAATGTTTCCAAAAATCTTTCTGCCGTGTTACAAAAAAAAAAATGTTTTTATTCATTTTCTACGGTTTATCAACCTTTTGCAGGTTATTTAAAGCCAGAAAATATTCTTAGATTGTAATAATTTTTTATTAAATATATTAATGGTTTAGTGATACCAGTCTTACTAATTAACCCATAGCTGGGGGAGAAGAGGTGGATTCATACCTTTCCTAAGGGTATTTGTGCGTAAGTGAATATAACGAGCCCAACTGGAATTGGAACTCGGTTCTCCTATTAACAATGCCGAGCCATTATCTATTACACCAGCCGCACATCCTAGCTTACAGCCCCTGGTATTTCCAAGTTAGAATGAGGTTGCAAAAACAATTTTTCACAGACTCCATAAAACGTGCCCGCAACATCGTTTGATCTTAAACCCAAACGTCTTCAATGAACATGAAAAACAAAGGAATTAACCTTGCCGTTCCAGTACTTTTATATATATATATGAATAAAGACAGAAATAATACTTAGGCCTATATATATATATATATATATATACACATGGAGATAGAGAGAGAGGGGGGAGAGAGATATGAATAATGATAAAAAGAACTTTATCAAGGTAAATGAAAGGATTTGATTTTGTAACAAGTATTTATAGACAAAAGCAAAAAGGTTATTGGTTTTTCAAAGTTTTAAAGAGTGCTCATAAATATTCATTAGCTTAGCCGAAAAATCAGACAAGCTGTGGAGGCCGAGAAGTGACACAATTCAATGTCTAATAAAGGAAAGTAAGTGATGTTATTGAATTTATTTACGTAAGCTAAGACAATTTTTGCGTCGGCTAAGATAAGTTTTCTTTTTGTCTTTATTCATATTGTCCTTTTACAGATAGACTCTAACTGAAAATTTTACACACACAGACACACACACCTATCTATCTATCTATCTATCTATCTATCTATCTATCTATATATATATATATATATATATATATAGGCGAAGCTCTTCAGTATATATATATATAAATATATACAGAGAGTGAGAGAGGTGGGAGAGAGGGGGAGAGAGACGGGGAGAGAGAGAGAGGCGAAGCTCTTCAGTAAAATGAGTGGAGCACTATGGCTGCTTGGCGCTTGTTTACGTTTGTAAAACCAATGCGCTAGATTTGGCTGATGCACCAAATCGGTTGGGTTTCGATCCGGGCTTGAGTTGTTTGGTTGTCTAGTTGTACTGAGGAGCTGCGAAACAGTACTGCCTGCGAAAGACATTATATATATATATATATATATATATATATATATATATATATATATATATATATATATATATATATATATATATATGTGTGTGTGTGTGTGTGTGTGTGTGTAGGGGAGGTAAGAATTCAGATGTAAATAAATGTACCTGCAAAGACAATATTAATAAAATAAATCTTACGAAGAAAAACATTTTATACCAATGCGTTTCGTTCCTTGAGAAACTTTATCAGAGTAATTGCATAACTTTTTTTTAAGAACATGTATTTATACACGCAGTAAAAGTGACATTGAGAAACATAACACTATACATTCAAAATGTAAATTAGATCTGACTCTAAATTATTTGAACATCTTTCTCGGAGCTAAGGAATGAAAATGAAATTATGGATGATGCGAAGCGACATAAATTTCTTTCTAAATTAGTATTGTTATGTTGTTATTATTGATATTTTAAAACCAAAAGTTAAACTGTTTTTATTTAAGTTTTCAAAATGTCCATTGCCGTACACGTTGGCCTGAGAAAGGAGCATATTTCTTCTTTCCACCTGCTTTGTTCACTTCTATGCATTCATACATTTCTTCTTGCACCAATCCTCAAACCTTTGTGACAAAATCGAGATCTATTAATTGTGTGTTGGTAATTCCTTTCTTGAATATCACTTTTGCAAATTTATCTAATCCGAAGTCCACGTCGATATCGTCATTGAAATATTTTACTGTATTAACGAGATTTTTCAATTCATTAGTAAAATGTTTGAGGTCCTCCTTGTAGAATAAACCATTAAAAACTTAGTTAATACTGTTTAGATCCTATGAAAAGGGGATTACAGAGAGACAAAACAGAAAGGATGACAAGAAATATCATTGAAAAATTCCTTCAACGGTTTGGATATGGTTATTAAGTAGGAAAGGAATGAATACATCTCTCCTACACAAATTATAGGATTCAATTGGGCTATCTTGCCTTGTTTGGCAACCAATCGAGAAGAAGGAAAGCTTTGAATTAAAATCTGAGGAATACTGTTTGTAAACGACGTCGCGCTCTGTACAGCATTTCTCTGTTATTTCGAAAAGTATGTCTGGTTCTCCACAAGCCTTCAGCGCTATGCGCATTTGGCAGTTTAGTTCTACAATTGAACATATATATATATATATATATATATATATATATATATATATATATATATATATTAAGTTCAGAGCAGATAACATTAGAAAGATTTTAGAGTTGCATGAAAATAAGTGGATACAACGTTTAAAAACGCACTATCCAGCCGGACTTAACCATAAATTTAACAATATAAATAGTATTAATATATAACCCTACAAATCAAAACCTACCCACATTTCTCACCCACACAAGGCAGACATGCTTACGGAGGTGTTGACGCCACACACTTATACACACACCCACACGAATATACACACTTACACATATCATACTCACTCACTCCCTAAGAACCAACTAACACACACACACACACACACACACTTAACAGAGACACATCCTCTTTCCAGGAACCAATAAAACTGTCAAAATGACCAAGGGAATTCAGAGCAGCATGAATCCATCCAGCTCTTATCTGAAATAACAACTTAAAAGAGACTGTTTGACAAACACAAGGACTGACCAAAATTCATGGTAATAAAAAAACAAATGAAAACTACAGACAGAAGTTCATTTTCTCCATCAAGACATTCATTTCTGTAGTTCACTGCTATCAGCAAGCAGAAAATTATTTTCTCCTGATGATGGCCATGTTCGCCGAAACTAGTCGAGGAATCTAAATGAAATAATAATTATTTTCAGTGTGTCTGATTTTTGATTTTTATTATTCAATATATATATATGTTATATATATAGCATAATGTGAAAACTAGTCTTAACATGGAATCTAGAAAATGCAAATTAAAAAAATAATGTTTTTCTTATGAAAGTATTTATTTGTTTATATATATATATTTGATATTTCAGATTGACCTCAATCTTTCTTCAGAAATAACTGTTTTAGAGGCTTGTTTACAAGTAGCGTCCGTCGCGAGAGGCAGATGCCACGTGATATGAAACGCCACTGTGTTCGAATATTCTTAACGTAAATCTAACTGTAATAATATTTTAGATGTTGTTTAAAAAAATAAATTTTTTTAACTATATGTAAAAAATGTTTAGCTATTGAAATATTTATAAAGATTTAAAATACCCAAGTCTTTATAACCCTAGTTTATATGTATTCAATTTTAAAATCCAGTATTTTTCTTTTTTTCTGCGTGTGTATGTGGAACTGAAATCAGAATCTATCAATAAATATTTACGTCCTAGGTAAAAAGATAAACTACATCCGCGTCCTGGGTACGACGATAAACTACGCCCAACAGCAAGGGCTATGAGCAGAAAAGTGTAAAAATAGGTTTTAATACCAGCAATACATTTTTAAAGGAAAATTATTACTAGCAATATATTTTTGGAATAAAATATTACCAGCAATAAAAATCTTGTTGGCATTAAATACCCCATTGTGGTTGATATGGGGTAAGACAAACCAAACAAAAGCAGACTATGTTGACATAGGAATCAATAATCCATCTTAGGGGAATAAAGTATTGGTTAGTGAATTTTGTGACACATATTAGGGTCCCAGCTATGGGAAAATAGTTAACCCCCAAACTGGGGTCAAAGTACTAAGTGTTAAAATAGGTTTTAATACCAACAATACATTTTTCTAAAAAAATTATTACCAGCAATGAATTTTTGAGGAAAATAATTATTATCAACAATAAATTTTGGGGAAAATATATTAACACCAATACACTGTCGGCATTAAATAACCCATTGAGGTTGATATATCGTAAAACAAACCAAACCAAACTTAACACCGCCTCCCGATTGAAAATGGCTAAGAAATTGACCGAAATCACTAGGGACAATAGACACTACGGACAATTTTGATACTTTTTTACTCCCACCAAACGGAAGCAAATGGAAGAATATTAGAAAAACTCAATAAAAAATCATCAAGTTTTCCTTCTCTGTCATATTGTACTTAAAAAAAAGGTGGTGGCTGCCCAAATATACATTATTAAATAATTAATACAGATAGAATTTGTCACTTAGCCGATTGATGTTACATTCATCACCACAACTCTGGAGTTATTTAGATTAACTTTTGCGCAATTCTTCTGCCCACTCGTCAGGAGATTTCAGCAGTTGACTTGCGAATTTTTAGTATATTTATACTAAGTTGAAATTATCTTATGTGCTAGTTATTAGTGTTACGTTTTTCTCTCTTTGTGTGTGTCTGCGTGTCTATGTGTTTGTGTACGTGTGTTTGTGTGCGTGTGTTTGTGTGCGTGTGTGTCGTATGTCGTGGTTATTTCTCGTCTTCATCATTTTCTTGTCGCCTTATACTCTCTCCCTATTCCTCTTCCGTAAAGGAAAGGAAAAAAAATGCATGGAAGACATAGAGAAAGGCAATGGGGATTTTAATATTAAGGCAACGCGAAAATAAGGTTGGCGTAGTCCGATTTTATCACCACTAAGTAACAGAAAACATAAAAGCAGGCATAGATATCCACATTAAAAAAAGAAAAAGTTCAGGGTCGCTTGGTGAATTTAAAAAAAAAACTAATCGGCTTTTAATGATGGCCGCGAAGTATTTTTATGATCAATAAAAATGTCAGAGATAACGTCTGTAACAACACAAGTAAACATTATTAAGTTGTCCTGTTTGCCAGAGTCAAATCTCTCACTTCAAAGATTAATAGAACATTGTTTATTCGTCAAAGTAAGCATTGTAAATTCAGCGCATAGGATTCGCATGTTAATACCAGCCAATCGATATACGATTATCCGTATCTAATTAACGAAACTAACTTAGATGCCCTGTCACGTGGCTATATAATTTTCGATTTCACGACGGTGTCCTATGTCGTTAAGGTTATAAGCCAAGCTTTTGATTTTCAAAATTAGTGGGTCGGATTCTCAGACTGAGAGGGTCCCTAATTTAAATCCTTCGGATCTTACCCTGTTCCTTTCTAACTTCTGTTAATAAATATGAAACATTATGGGCGTTGATCCAAAGAATAAGAAGACATATTGGAACCCAAGATTTTTCAATCAATTATATGATTCATTGCTAAAGGTGCTGGCAATTGGTCTGATCCTTATATCACCAGAGAGGTTACCCGACTCCATCTGCCATGCTTTATAATTTAGAGGAACCAGATCAAACCAAATCGGTCTGCAAAGATACCTTGAAACTACAGAAAACTGGATGATGGTCTGTATCAAAGAATATGAAAGAAATAAACTTTATACAGTAATAAAAGAAACCAAAAATTAAAAATAGAGTTTCAAATGGATGAAGTGCAAATAAACCAATAATAAATATAACCTAAAAAAGAAAGTAAAAGTAAGTACAATATACCAAATGAAGAAGGGATGACAAGATAAACCTCTTCATGGTCAATACTCTGCCCGTACGAAACAAACTGACGTAGACAAACTCCATACCCATCAGCGTTTCCGTGGTGTAAGGTTAAAAGCTGAAATTGAAGGTTTTATTTTTGCTCCACAGAACCAATGCTTGCTAACTAGGAATTACACATACTGAAAAATTGTTAGTTCAAAATGCAGGTTTTGTGATAAATATCCAGAAACAATTGACCATCTTGCATTATGTTGCACCGTGTTAGAATCAACAGAATATAAAATTCGGTGCAGCTTTTACGGGAAGGAAACTGCAAGAAATTGGTATGAACATCACCCAGATCCAGTTACAGAGATAGAAACTGTAAGAATTTTATGCGACTTTACAGCCAAACCTCATCGTGATCAAAGACCACAGAAAAAAGAATGTGCTTTCTTATCGACATGGCAGTCCCTTCAGATTGTAATGTAGCTTTGGAGATATTAAAATAAAAGTATCAAAATACAAGAATCTTCAATTTGAAATCTCAAAAACGTGGCACACGAAGACATCAACAATTTCAGTTGTAGTTGGAGCCCTCGGTTTGAGTGGAAAAGGTTCTGATAAAATTGTACCCACAAATATAACTCGCACTTTACAAAGGTCTTTATGTAAAATGTGTGAGCTCTTAGTTTATTGTTTTTGTTTTTTCCAAAAAAATGCTTAGTGGAAAATATCATGAAGCCATTTCTGACCTTAGATCTCTGGTTGGGACCCAGAAAGAAATGAGTATATACCAGAAACCAAAGGAATAATAATAATAATAATAATAATAATAATAATAATAATAATAATAATTTGCATACATGATACTCGCCAACTAGAAATTATCAAGCAAATATACTGAAAAATTGTATGAAACCGAAATGCAGATTCTGCAAGGAATATCCAGAAACAATTAACCGTCTTGTATCAGGTTGCATGATAGAGGATCCACCAAATATGAAATTCGGGTTGGGTTGATACCTGCATTGGAAAATCTACAACTTTTATGGGAAGATAACTGCAAGAAATTGGTATGAAGACTACTTAGACTTGGCTACAAAGATAGGATTTGAAACAATTTTATGGGACTTTACAATACACAGAGATAGAACAATCAAAGCTGATCACCCAGACATCGTAATCAAAGACCACAAAAACAGAATGTGATTTCTTATTGACATGGCCGTCCCCGCAGATTGTAATGTGTCTTTGAAGATCTTCAAAAAAACTATCAAATTACAAGGACCTTGAAATCAAAATTTCAGAAATGTGATATCAGGACATCAGTAATTCCAGTTGTAGTTGGAGCCCTCGGTTTGATTGGAAAAGGTTCTGAAAGACACATTGAGCCTTACAGAAATACAAAAAAGTGGTACTCACAAGTACAGCTCACACTTTACGAAGAGCTTTATCTATATAAAATGTGTGTGATCTTTGGGGTATTTTTTCTCAAAAATGCTCAGTGGAAAATGCCATTTCTGAACTTAGGTCTCTGGTTGGGAATCGGAAAGAAATCAATATACACAAGAAATCGTAGGAAATGAAATAAAAATAATATAAGACAGTCTTTAGATCTGTACATAAAATAAGCATTGGCGTAAACGTCTTTAAAAGAAAAAACGAAAATAATTTTGATACAGCCCAATATACAATAACATCATGAGAAGGGAATTAAGCATTCTAATGTTACTGATGTTGTGAGTATCCAGACTTACAATTTTTTACGTTGCCCAGTGTTATGAACGTGCGTGTGGTTGCAGTCTCATAACTATCAAATGAAATGCCTTGAATGCAGTTTTGATTCACGGTCCGTGAATGAATATATGTGCGTGTGTGTGGCACATGGAGAAACGGTTGATGCGATAAGAAAAGAGTAATTTGCTACTCAAGGTTGGCTTGAAATTACCATTTATTCACAGGAGAACATTACAATATATATTTAGGTATGTACAAATCACTTTCCCAAGTTACCGAGTTGTGTGTCACAACCGCTGGGACAGAAGAATATATAGCGTCCTTATTCCCTGGTAGCCATGTTCCAATCTGCTGCCTTTTTTTGCGTGTCCCGCCTCTCAAAGTCGCGTTGATCACGTGACTCGCGTGGTTTGGACAGGGGCAAAAGGGAGGTACTCTGTTTGAAACAGGAAAGAGTTATTTCCCTTGGAATATATTTTTTATCCGTCCTAACACCCAGTCTCTCAGTCCAATAGTGAATTTCCTTAAATTGTTTCTCTAATTATTCTGCTTCTTTATTTCTTCCTTACCTCCTCTCTTGGCTCTTGTCGACCATCGCAAATCTGTCCTCTTATCAATTCGGATCACATTGTAGTATTTGTTGATATTTCTTTTGAGGCGTCTATTAGATAAGAACCTCCTATTGACAAGACTTCTTTCTGTTGTCAGCGTACTGACTGGGTTTCGTTTTCTTTGGGACAATCCCACAGAATGACATTTTTAAATTTCCTATTGAGAATTATGACACTAAGGATTCTTCTTGTGTAAAAGCCGGCATCTCTTTGGTTCACACATACATGTCCAATCGCATTTACCACACAGGAGTTTGATGTGTTAACATATGCAGATAAAGCTTGTAAATTCTTTTCCAATTCTACTCTTTACTTATCTTAACAGAGTCTTTATTGTATGATATGCATATAACACTGTTCTTGTTTTCTACTACCAACTTTAAACTGGATCCCCACAAAGTATGTGAGTTTGATGATATCCTTGCAATAAGTCCATAAGAAATGTTCCCCTTAAATGGCACCTGTTTTGACGAAAGACATGATTTAACTCAGAATTCGAAACGAGCGCGAACGTGTCTTGCCTACAAAGTGATGACAAAAAGAAATATGACCGCTATTGAAGACACAATTTATGCGCGCCTATCTCGTCCAAAACGAGACGATATTTGCACACATGCAAATTTTGGCCGTATTGGAATAGCATAAAAAGCAGGGTGCCACAAGCACCAAGTGTCAGGGAGTCATTCGGCGGACTGCGTGTAATAGAGTTAGACGTACAGATTGACATACGGATAAAGCGGAAGTCGAAGTAGTCGCGACTGAGTTGGTTTCTATTTCATACCTGCACAGTGTAACGGCTGAGAAAAGGAGTCACGCAATCCATCTGTATTTTTTGACTTCCCCTCATCATCGTTTTCTTTTCTTTCACCTATATCCGTTCTCTTGAAAATCTACTCTAAATGCCTTGCTGCTTCTTGATTTCCTGATTGTAGTTCCAATCTTTAAGAACTCAGGAGAACCATCTGATCCTACCATCGGCCTATTAGCCTTCTATGACTTTTTGGCAAAAGGACTAAACCAGGGGTCGACAACTCATTCGACCCCCGCAGGCCGGATCGTGTTATAATGACGGGTCGCGGTTCGGACGAAGGCCATTAATGAAAAATTAATGAAAATTACATATGCAAACCCCTGTCAACCTAAATATTTAAAACCACAATGAAAATAAACATTGAAAAATCAAAAAAACAAAAGAAAATCTAAAATTAAAAAAAAAAAAAACACTTAACAAAAATTACTTTTCCTCAAGGAACGTCAAAATACTTCAAAGTGAAAAAAATCAACCGAAGTGAAATGGATGAAATTATGACGTGTAGGTTTGAAACTGTTATTGAAAATTGTTCCACAAACGAATCACACACACACACACACACACACACATCAAGCAAAAACGAAGCACATATACCCATATATACGAGTACAAATAGTTGCAAACATATACACTTACGTACGTACACATGCGGTATCATCCACACATTCATGAGGCATGCATATATAATACGTGTATGTTTAACTGTCATTAGATTTCTGCTACCTCGCATGTTAGTCCCTCCCTGGCCTCTTTCACTTTATCGTTCCTTTCGCTTCTGTTATCTTTTAATGTAGCCAAGGGTCATAACAAATATGTATCCATTATTTGACATTAAACGTAGGCAACGCAACTTGGTAAAATAAGTCTCATGAAAGATAATTGGCAGATAGTCTAATATTTTTAGTGCACTGAGATGTGTAGAAATTCTATGGAAAATGACATAATAAATTTCATTTGAAGGTCGTCTCTCATGTTAAAAATAGAGTCATTGGTAAGCAGGCACGCGGGCCGGTCAAAATGCCTTCGCGGGCCGGATCCGGCCGTAGGTTGCCGACCCTTGGACTAGAGGTTCCAATGAACTCTGAATTGGTTATGTCTCTCACCTCACAGGGTCTTCTTTCAGACAAAGCAATATGAGTTTCGTTTCTCTAGGTCAACTCTTGATGTGTTAACGGTTATTGCTCAACAAGTCTATCAAATTATAGTGAGAATAGGCGGGATTTTGTTTTGGGCATCTCAAAGGTATTTGACAGGTTTTTGCATGCTAGTCTTCGCATTTCTGGGCGAATATTTTGATCTAACTCTATGTTTCTATACTTTAAGAATTTAAGTGCAGTACTAGATTGGAAGTTAGGTCTCATCATTTTACAGTTGAAATGGCTAGATGTAACCGTAAGTTCATTGCTAACACTTTCTTATCTTGCAATTCTCGCTTGTGGAATTCTCTTCCGACTTCTTGATTCCCAGTCAACTTTGCTCTTCAAAAATTTAAATGTAATGTCTCAGTAATCCCTTGCGTCTTAGTGACTTTGTTACCTTTCTTAAGATGAAATAATTACAAAAAAAATAATAATCCGGTGGAGTCATATTTTTAAATATACACATGAAATAAACTTTAGAGGAAAATAACATAAAATCCGAAAATACTTTTGTGATAGCTTAATAAATTGGATTAAAAACAAAAACATATTGAACGTTTTAAGACTCGAAAGGCGTCATTGCAGGCATGTGAATAGTAAAAATACAGTCATTGGGAAGACGAATAAACAGCATTTTACGTGAAAAGGTATCGTCGTCGATGAAGGTCTTTTAAAATGGTGGCTTATGCAGGTCTTTCAAAATGGTGGCCGATGAAGCCCGCATGCGCAATCACTCTCAATAGGCTCGTTGTTTATTTTGACAGGACGTCTTAGCTCGACGCACATGTCCACCCTTATTCGGTTAGGACGAATACCCTGATTAGCCAGCTTTCATTCTTCCATAATACATATACATTTACATATCTCTCTCTCTCTCTCTCTCTCTCTCTATATATATATATATATATATATATATATATATATATATATATATATATATATATATATAAACAAAATCTATCTATCTATCTATCTATCTATCTATCTACATGTATGTATGGAGAACGCCTACTTTACATTTTTATATTCTAGCCCGAGGTGAAGAGGATGGGCGTCGTGACACTTTTCCTGTCGGCTTTGAAAAGGTTTATTTATATACGTTTTTAATAGATTCCAATGAACTGGATCTATGAAAGCAAGATAAACTGCATCATCACGTGTTTATGAGGTTTGTGCTTCTACTTAGAAATATTACTACTACAACTACTAGACTAATAATACTACTAATCATTATAACACTATTATTACTACTACAACTATAGAACAATTCCTATACTTTTATCACTTCTTTTAATAATGTGACATTGCAGTATATTTTATTACAAACGCCTGTAATTTCGACAAGCATTTTAAGGAGCACATTGTGAAAAAATATTCAGGATCTACCGACCTTTCGACCCTTAAAACGCTTGGCGGTAGTTGCGCATACAAATTACTAACTTCTGGTCCTGGGAACGAACAAAATGACTGGAGAGTTCCATAAGATTTATACTAAGTTGTTTGATTAATTCCTCTTAGTAACTAATCAACAACTCACCATCGTATTAAGAATATATTTCAGTTTCATGCCTTCACGCAGTTGGCGTTTTATTCATTTTGACGCGTTGATTACCAGTACAACCGTTTCTTCATTACATGACAAGCAATAGTTAATGTCGACTAGCCTAAACACAATTTCTCCATTTTAGGCCTTCTGCCAAAATTGTATTTTATATACAATAAATCTCGACAAGCAACGTTTGTACAAAGACTTACAATTTTTGTAGATTTATATATTTTTATATGTGATTTTTAAAAAATATAAATTGAAGAAGATAGACATATTGTCGAAATATCGTTTAACATTGTCAAATACTGTGATTTATCTTAAATCGCGCTTTTTTCTTAAGCGTTGAAAAATTTGGAAGTTTAACGTCAATCATTTTGTTTAATAATGATAAGTGTCGGACCATAAACTCAATGATTCATAATTGCTGACCAGGGTCAGTGTCTTCTAACCAGGAACTACCAATGTAATAATCTGTAACTAACAGCAGTATATATATATATATATATATATATATATATATATATATATATATAGTTGGATTAATGTGAGTTTGTGACCCTAGGTTTCACGCGTTTGCGATATTGAACGCTTTCTAATAAGTATGTGGGTTCAAAGGGGGTTTTATTTTTTGACTGAGCCTACGGGCTCGGAGAAACCTACTTTAAACTCGGCCTTGTGCCACATATATTCCTCGTGGGTGGAATGTTAAATATCAAGATACGTTGAGATACGTGGAGATATGTTGAGACAGGTTGAGAGATAAGGAGACAGATACAGGGTGTTCTCAGAAAGTTATACTCTCTCTCTTTGCGGCCTCAGCCGAGATTGAACTCACCAATACTTTGATTGGTGTAGTTCATAATCTTGTCAAATAGCTAAATTCTTGATGCTTCGCTAGGGCTATCAAGGGTGTTTTTATCATGACACTAAATGGATTGCCAACCAAGGCTCAGAGAGACTCCATTCACCCTCATCTAAGAGCAGGTTTGAATTCAGAGTTTTCCTTCTCCTAGACCAGTTGCCATCCAAGGATATAGAACCCAGTCTGTCCTGCTATTTACCCATAGCTGGAGGGGAAGAAGAGGATTCACACCTTTCCGAAGGGTGTTAGCACGTAAGTGAATGTAATGGATTCGACTGGAATTCGAACTCGGCTCTCCGATTCCTCAATCTAAGCCGCTATCCATTACACTACCGTGCCTCCTGAAAGTTATAAAAAAAAAAAAAAAAAAAGAGAGAGATGATTACGGTTTTACTTACAAAGACTTGTACATATACTTTCTACTAACCCGCATACCTGGACTATTAATCTATACTTCAAGTCTGTATTCTTACGTTTAATACACTTACTTTTCTATCTCAATTATTGGCGTTGTTTATTTTATTATGCCGGATTTCATCCACGGAATCCACAACAGATAGATAGATAACATGAGAAGACAATTGTCCCCATAATATCTGGGTGTGGTCAACTACATTATCAATATGGCGCGCTTTTAACCTCCCTCGCAATAAGACTAGTAGAAACATAAGCCACCATAAACTGTGCAGAATAATGGCCGCCACCGAAGCCAGCGCAATCCACGGTTGCGGGGGCTTGGGCAATATTTTTACTTGGCCTGAGTGTACGCGCTCGGGTTCCCCACGTTAAGCCTGATCTTGTGTCGCACCCCGTCTCAGTGGGGAATCAAGGATAAATACCCAGGCGTTTCGCGGTCGAAATGACGTGAATCAATATGTAGTATCTATTCCAGAAGAAACCAACCCCACCGCTCCATCCATTGCTAGTAGACCTCCAGCTCCCAAGGCTCCAAACAGCTCCAGCTCCAGCTATCTTCACCAACAGCAACGATATGCATCAAACTATCTTTTCTTCGCCGATTACAAAACTCTCCTTTTCAAGACAGCGTTCTCCAGCAACTATCAAAACTGTTCTTCTCAGGACAACGCTCTTCTTGCCCTCTACATGAGCTCGCAGATTTATATCTTGCCTAGTGTACTGTAACATTATTTTTGTTTATATACTTTCTTCAACAAAAGTAAATTTGGCAATATATTTTTTGCTCAAGCCTTCGTTTTGTTTTGTTGTTGTCTTCCGTCATTCAATATCTGTTTGCGGGCCAATATACCACACGTAACACGCTAACACATGGCGTCGCTACTGAGATAGAACTCATTTTCATCGGTGAAATTAACAGTTGCTTAACTTCGGTCATCGCACGAGAAACGATGTTTCAACTCGATATAGTCGCTAGCCTCTATTCAGTAAATAAATAAGCAATTTCTCTTGACTCTGTTTACTTCTCAATTAGTCTTTCTAAAGATCGAACAATACATTTAGCTTTCTTCAGATAAGACACACGTCTTTGTAAAACACTTCACGACTTTCCTTTCATTATTTAATTTGTTTCTGTCCCCCAGACATTATTAAGTCGAAAACTAAACAGATGAACGCTCACAAGACACGTACACGGAACAGAGGAAAATCTTTTATTTATTTTAAAATAGAGAGTCTAAAGCCTGGGATTATTTATTCTATCCAGTGCTTCGTAAATTCAGACACGCAAAAAATTTTTTTTATTATTTCTTTTTCTCTTTGCTTTATTTTTCTTTTCCGGTGGAAAGAGCTCAGTGCAAAGCTCTTTGGGATGCCACTTGTGCATCTTACAAATCGTATTTGCCTGATGTCTCCTCAAGAACCTTAACCAAAGACAAACAAGATGGATGCGCCTTATAAGTTACCGACGCTGAGTAAGGAATTCTTTCTCAAATGTCTCCTTCCCAGTTAATCTAATTCTTGAGTATAAGAAACCTGAATGTTCTACAGTGTCTCATTCTATCAACGAATAGTGACTTTTCCTCTTTGAGGACACGCTTACACTCATTACGAGCGGATACAAAGAGGCGTCTAATGGTAATAAAATAAGCAAACCGCATCTCCACTCTCGCTTTTAACCATCCATCAGAATAAAATAAGCGATTTTCAGCACCAAAGCAGAATGAGTTAAATAAAGCTTCATAAGCTTCTACTTGGAGTTGTTACCGCAGTAGAATCCCTGACAACCGGACAAAGAAGGCCTTCTGGATATGAGGAATTGGTTACAAAGTCCGGATATGAGAGGTTATATTTACATTAGAATAAAAGAACTGAAATCAGGTTTAACATTTATTTTCAATGTTTTATAGTAAACAAAATAAGCTAATGGTGAGTGAAATATAACGGAATTGATTTTAAGAAAAAAGAAATAAATTATGTAATGTTAATGAAAATACATTAAATTAAGTATGCTACGTATGCAAAACAAATAATGTAACGAGGATTTTTTTAATGATTCTTTCTCTTCTAATGTCATTCTGAATTTTTTCCGCATTTAGTTTTGCTTTTGTTCTTGAATTTTTTTAATTAAATTCTTAAACGAAAGACACTTTTTAACTTTGCGTGCGTTATTGCAATCGTCATAGCTGAATGCTGGCTTTCTTTCCATAAAACTGACAACTTTTTCGATAGCTTTTTCAATTTCAGTCCAGGTTTCATCACAATCATGCATCTCATCGCTATCTTGTTGCAGATGTGTTTCGTTGTCATCCTTTCCTCTTATTCCCATCATCTTTTGCACCAATAAAAGCCATTAGGGTGAAACAAGCATAGGCAATTATCCAAAGTAAATTTCCTTAAAAACAAAAATTTCAAATCAGTTACATATCACCCAAATGGTTTAGATATACACATCAAAATCATGCCCGGATATGGGGGATTCCGGATATGAGGGATTCCGGATATGAGGGATTCTACAAGTCTATCGTAATCGGACCTGTCGCGTTATTATAGCCAGAAGAAGTGATTCCCGTATGCTATAGCGGCTGAATAGACAAGCGGGAAGAAAGGAGAAGATTGCTGTTTCAATTGGTATTTTCGTGCCGACAGAAAAGCTTCGACGCCGGCTTTCTCCCAGGAATTATGCTCAGTGGCACACCTCTCAAAACGACGATAAAAAAACTTCATTCCAAGGTGTGTATCGGGAAGAAAATGAGCCAGTGCGTTGACAAGTTTTTCAAATGTCTTTGCGCTTCATAAACGACTACGATGAACTACATCCGGGTAGCAAGGACTCCGATCGAGAGATGAGAGGGTTTTGAGGAGCGTGGAACTCCTTCTTAATTACTATTATTTCCAGGCATAGGTAAATAGTTTAACTTCCAAACAAAAACCCTATGAAAGTATAAAAATACCTTTTTATAGTAAAAACACAAGCAATACATTTTTATATAAAAAATTACCAACAAAGCCTATTTATAGCAAAATTACCAGCAATACCTCAATCAATTTGAAAGAACACTTTCATGAGATTAATCCATATAATATCCTAGAAGTTCTTAAATCAAACTGTATTCCAAAATATAACTTCAACAATGCTATAACATATCACCGCCTCTAGTAATTATGTCCACATAAACATGTATATGCACAAAAGCTGAGTATCATTTACCATGTATTCAACTGTGAAAGCAGAATAACATATATCATATTTTTATTAATTCACCCCCACCTCGAAATTAAATTTCGGTATTAAATGACACATAACGTGTTGATATACCGCTAAAGAAATAAACAGAAACAGTGTGAAATAACAACTCTTTCACAGTAAACAAGAAAAAGAGAAGTTGATTTTGTTTAATTTTTTATTTTATGTCATAACCATTTACTTGGTCGCGCTATCTCGGACTTTGGTGAGTCTATAACGCTAACCATCACGGTTCTGCGTCAAGGTCGGAAGGTCATTAGCATGGCATTCTGTGTAATAACATAGTCAATAGAAATGTTTCCTGGCCAATAAAGGTGTTTGCTGGGCGATCAGCCTGATTTGCGTTATGGCTAGGTGTCCAGAGCAGTATAGATCACTCGAGAATTCTTGTTTTGCTCGCCAGCAGTGCCCTGCAAAGAGCATTCTGCATTCGCGTAAGATTGTAGAAATATCAGTGACAGGTCCATGGAGCTGTGATATGTTAAGTATATCTCTCAGCATACGAGTGCTTAGACTCTAGGGCTTTAGTTAATGTCCAAGCATTTGCATCATACACTAACAGCGCGTCTACAGTGGCTACAACCTCAAACGGAGATTCACAGGCATACACGTAAGCAAAGAAACGGACATAGATGTTTTATCTTTTATCTTGTCTTTAAATTTATGATTTCATTCCTCAGCCCAGGATAGGAGTAATCCAGTCTATCTTATTTCAAACTGAAATTGTGTCTGTCTGTATGCGTACGTGTGCCTGTGTATATATAAAATGTCACAAGTACATGTAAATCACTCATGTACAACACATACATATGCAAATTTGAAAATAAAATGATCTATAATGCTAAATACATACATACAACAATCCATTTCCAATTAACAGTAAATATAATTAATTTTTGATAATGGCTAAATGTATAGCCGAAAGCGCTTTGGAAAATAAAACATTTGGACAATTTTTGTATAATTTATCTACGGAAAAAAATTATAAGCATATGAGAAATTATATAAAAAACTTAATCAAAGTACATTTTCATATTTAATGGAACTTGGTCCTTCCATGTTCCAAAAGATCGTAATGGACGACATCTTTAATATTTCATCAGACACAAAGCAATGTGTTATGTAAACTGTTATAGAGTGATTTCACAGTGGAGGCTTATATTTGTACTAAGTCGGTCCTAAAATAGGTTCGACGTACAAAACGTTAGGAACTTGATATAATAGGTAGTGATTTTCCAAACGTAGCTTGGATGTGGCACAAGTCCGAAAGTAAGGGGCACCCAGTGAGGATCGAACTCACTACTCATTCGTAATTGTTCTAGCGAGACAAGCTTGCTAACCATTACACCTCGAGGTGCCCAACCTGATATAATAGGTATGACGCAGAGTAATCTAGTTGCGGTCGCTGATACTTTAGTATCCGACTATCGGTCGTCCGGCATCGACTGACTGACCAACTCACTGAGCGACTTCCTCGTTACTCTTACTACTCCTACTTATTATAGGTGGAAGAGACTATTAACAATAGAATAGGCGTGTTCCACTATAACATAAACAGAGCTTTGGTTTATCATTTTTAAATAACCACAATCATTTTCATTTTTGTTGACATTCAAATTTTTTTGTCACCTGTAACAATGCGATGCAAAAACGAAAGGTTGGATTTCTTAGTCTTAGTTTCCTGCTCGTAGAATAACTTTGTTTTCGTTTCACAAGTGAAAAACTCAAGCATCGTCTTAGCAAGTTTTCCCACAATTAGACCTCTAAAGGAATATTAAAAACACACTTTCGGTTAGAAAAGATGATGAACTAATTCACGGCCCAGTGTCCTTCCATTCAGCCTTCCATCTTGATTGGTTCAATCATAATTCCTGGTCCTAAAATATGCCATTACTTTTCGAACACCCTAATATATGTGAAGTATTATTTTTTTTTATTTCTCAGTTCTTGGTTGATCTAAATTGACACCAGTTGTGTTGTACAGAGTTATTCTATTGTAAATATTATTTTACAAACACCCAACAACAGAACGTTTCAACTGACCCCAAGCAAGGCAATAATGCCACAATGATGCTAGCGGGTACTGGGAGTGAAAATGGATGAAAAAAGCATTAAAAGAATCGGAAACACAATCCTAAACAAGAAACAAGGGATAAACCTCTAATCCTGTTCAAAAGACTGGGGAGGATTGTGAACACACCGAGAGGCCATAATCACCCCAAGCAAGGCGATAATGCCACTAAGATGCAACGGGTTACTGGGAGTGAAAGAGAATTAAAAATACATTAAAAGGAAGCTGGAAACTCAATCCTAAAGAGAAAACAAGGGATAAACCTCTACTCCTGTTTGATTGGTCTGGAGTGTGAACCGGGCAATAGTCTTGAAAAAGCAATGTTTACCTTAGATTCTGCTGAAAACTGTTTCTTTCTTGTTACAACTATCGCATTTTTTGATCATTTGAAATAAATTACATAATTTGATTATTAGCATAAAAGCTTGACATAGGATTTTGAGTGTTGTCCATGGGACGATGGGACGTTGGATGATATTTTAATTATTCCTGTCAAAATGTACGTAATTTAATAGGACATAAAATGTGTTGAAATTTTCCACATAAGATTATGACAGAAAATTACATAAAAGAAAATAATTGTCATTTCCAAGTTAATGTTTGTCAGGCCCATAAATTAAGCAATGCCAGTTTATATATATTCTCGCTGTTTATATATGTAACTTGCAATGTCATGGCTCAAATATATATAAAAAATATGTCAAATCTTTTATTCACTCTAATAATTACATAGGATATCGTGACGCAGCTATGTCTGAGGGTGACTGTGGGTAAAAGGAAACAATAATTTCACTTGTAGTTTAGTGACGACTACATTTGAATCAAGTTTCGACTTTTCTACCCGACTGGTTTCTTCACCTCCCTGCTGGGTTGCTTTTGTCATTTTCTTCGTTAACAAACGAAATATTTATGGCAATATTGACCATGAAGCGCTCAATTGAGGATAAATCACTGAATTTGACAATTTGGAACATAATTTATCAAGTTTATCAAGCGACTGATTTTTTACTGTGTTTCTATTGAATATCTTGTGAAGAGTGCTTGATGGGGGCGGAAGCGTTTGTGCAATATAAATTCCACTCATATACAAACACTCGTACTCAAACAATTCCTGTAATTTCCATGCGATTTTTAATAAACAATGCAAATTAAATACAAATCTTATAATTTGTGATCAGAAATATGATATTATATACACTTTAATATATTTTTGTCTTTATTAATTATGATCTAACAAATCTTATTCATTGAGTAGACATTTTTTGTAATCTTACAATTTTTTTACAAAATTTTACTTAACAAATACAGTAAAAAATAACATATTTTACTTGTAAGGCCCGATTTCAAATCCCTGTCACGGCAGTTGCGTTCACTTTCGCATCCATGGCATTGAGAAAGGCATGAATCCATCTTTTCTTCTCGCAGCTATGGTTTAAATAGAAGGGTAGAGTGGATTATCTAGCTTTGAGTGGTAGCAAGTCTAAGAGAAAGCGCTTTAAATTTTAAACCTTGACGAAAGCAACAGGTAATCACCCAACTATATTGCGTTAATTTACAAATAATAATAATAATTAAAAATCAGGTTTGAATATATTTTCCATTCATGGTGTCTAATGTAAAGAATATTAAGTTTATTTTGATTTATACTTGAAATAATAAAAATTCTGAAGCCAGTTTGTAAGCAAAAATCTGTGAAAATTAGGAACTTCTCTACAGGTTGTCAGACGATATTTAAGACTAAATGCTCTAAAGTTTGTAAAAGTTATAAATCTAAATTTTGGTGTCAGTATTTATCACATCAAACCTAAGCTTTCCCATTGAGTGCAATACTGATGTTTTTTTTTTAAGTGAAAAATTAAGCTAATGCTTGTAGCGTAACGTTTATCGGAAAGCGAAATCGAGGCCCGAGTTCAAATCCCTGTCTCGGCAGTTGCGTTCACTTTCGCATTCATGGCATTGGAAAAGGCATGAATCCATCTTTTTTTTCTCTCAGCTATGGTTTAAATAGAAGGGTAGACTGGATTATCTAGCTAAGAGAGGAAGAGCTTTAAATTTAAAACCGTGACGAAAGCAATAGGAAATCACCCCACTATATTGCCTTAATTTACAAATAATAATAATAATAATAATAATAATGATAATGATAATAATAATAATAATAAATGAATTTATAGCGAGGTATAACCGCCTACGCTCCGAAAGGAGGATGACATCAAAAAAAAAAAAAAAAATCTGTTGCCAGGAACGAAAGGCGAAGACGTTATATTGATATCCGGCGCCAGACACTAGGTGGCGCCAATTTGGAGAGGCGAGAGGAAATGAAATAGGAGGAGATTATACCAACGAAGGTAGATCGTAATCCTGCGCTTTGACCTTAGTCCGAATTGTTCACGAAGACGAAAGAGGCTATCAGCTACATTTTTTGTTTTGGGGGGCGAGGGGTGAAGGGGGGATTGTGTGTGCGTGTTGTGGAGGGGGTGCGTTCATGAGAAGAGATTAAGACTTATCATTGGATTATAAAGTCCCACAATTCCGTACGTTCTTCTCTCTCTCTCTTTCTCTTTTCGGCTTTCTTCATAAAACAAAATCTTGCATTTGACAAATAGGAATTTTATCTCGATCAGTCAAGATACAAAACTGTGCGTTTTTACGTCTTAAACTGCTTAATCTCCTCTTCCTTGACACCTCCCCCATCCTCACCTCACTCCCCATATATATATATATATATATATATATATATATGTATATGTGTGTGTGTGTGTGTGTGTGTATGTGTGTGTGTGCATTGACCCTGTTTAAAAGAAATATACATATCCAGTCGTATTAATAAACACTAAAGGAAGGTATTAACAGTCTTCTTTAGATATTAGCAAAGATCGTTGAAATTGTTTGAAGATGTATTTTCTGCGGTTTGCGGGCAGTTAAACAAATCCTAACAGTCAGAAGCCGAAAACCTGAAAAGATTTTACACAATCGAATGCTTCTTTTCCTTGATTCTTTGCTTCCAGCCTCGTGAGGCGGGATTCTTTGCTTCCAGCCTCGTTTAAGCGCAACTAGAACGAATATTTCAAATGATAACTTTCAATACTTCGCATTAGGAAAAAATGGTGCGACATGATCTTCATACAGCAGTCTCTATATTAGTTTAAATTGCAAAATGTGATAAGCCAATAACCAATTTTACAGTGTGGTCCGAAAGTCATGTCACCCGTTTATTATATAATTTTCTATTTCAGATGGCTGACACAAGCTCCTACATTTTGGAAGAGAGAGTTAGACTTTAGGACGGCTCTGTATACGTCGTCATTGACCTCAGTCTTGATGCACTGGCAGCGCGAGGCTGGGAAACATACAAAAATAATTTAGGTTTGACTGCCAACCTTCATGAGCAGTTTCCAAAATATGGGGCCTTCAACCTGACATAAATAATCCGATGCAAAACATTTGATATATCTTAGTATTTCTGTCTCTCTCTCTCTCCCTATCTATCTATCTATCTATCTATCTATCTATCTATCTCAGACTGTTTTATCTATCTATCTATCTATCTATCTATCTATCTATCTATCTATCTATCTATCTCAGACTGTTTTTATCTATCTATCTATCTATCTATCTATCTATCTATCTATCTATCTATCTATCCTATATACTTTAAAATCATATTATTTTTACTTTTATATTATTTTTTTTCACGCGTTTATTGAGCACTTTTTAATACCACTGTTCCTTGTCTGATTCAGCTCAGACCATTATGCTTTATATATATTATTATATATATATATATATATATATATATATATATATATATATATATATATATATTTTAGCGTAATATGCATGGATAGATCGAAGAAATAAGCGAATCATCGCATGTCAAAAATGTTTGTATAAAGCTGAGATTACATTTATATATACTCCCAAGATTTCATGTTAGATGATAACCCAATCCACTTATCCCTTTTTCGGCCATGGCTCATATGACACACTCTGTCCCGTTACTTTTCTGACAGATCCTCGTATAGAAAAGCTATAATCAAGATAATTCGGACTATATCACGTTGAAAAACCGGTTCCCGTACGGTCACCAAAGTTAAGCAACATTGAGTTTGGTTAATACCTAAATAGGTGACCGCTTGGGAATACCAGGTGCTGTAAGCTTGTTTCAGAAGATGGTGTCATGGATAACGGCTCGGAATTGTAAATCAGAGTGCCGAGTTCCAATTCCAGTCGGTTCCGTTATATTCACTTACCCGCAAATACTTTTCGGGAAAGATATGGATTCACTTCTTCTCTCCCCATATATGGGTTAATCAGTAAGACTTGTATCACTAAAACTATCATTATCTCAAAATAGATCTCGCAATCTAAAAATAGTTTCTGGCTTTAAATAACCTGCAGAAAATGGATCAATCAACCAATGACTGATAACTGGATGCAGAGCAGGGAGAACTGGGTACATGACTTTCTCACGTGAGTGCTTACGTGATATAAATAGTTTTCTTCAGAATTCAGATCTGGTTTGCAAATATCATTTTCTATATTAATAACAACTGTCCGTCTATATTTCTGAGATGAGGTATTATGTACATTATTTACATTATTCGGACTACTGTCCTCATCTTTGTCGTCATATTTATTACAACGTTCCGGCCGTTGTACGCTCCGGCCTTCTTCAGGTGGTTGGAATGTTGAAATGAACCATTTATTTCGCTCACTAGGGTAGACTGTTCTAGTTCCACGTGCCATGTTTAATGGATGTCAGTTATCAGTTATCTCCTGCTAATTTCCCTCTCCAAGTTCTCCTCAAGGACACATGGCACAGTGGATAAAGGCGTTAGTTACATCCAGTGGCAGGACTTAAGAGTGTGAGTTCAATGCCGGTTAAGGCAGTGGAGAACTTTCAGAGGGACATTAACGGAGATAACTGATAACTGACATCCATTAAACATGGCACGTGGAACTAGAACAGTCTATCCTAGTGAGCAAAATAAATGATTCAGTTCGACATCCCAACCACCTGAAGAAGGCCGGAGCGTACAACGGCCGAAACGTTGCAATAAATATGGCGACAAAGATGAGGATAATAGTCCGAATAATGTAAATAATGTAATAACAATTGCATTAACAACCTAACATTGGACTATTTTAAAGCAGAATGTTTATTGGCATCACAAATAGATCTGCTAAAATCTCATTTCTCAGCTTTTCGCTTAAGAGTCTTTGGTTTTGAAATCAAATATTTTTCGTGCTTTTTTATAAGCTATGGTTAACGATTTCCACCTGCCAGTCATTATGGGTTGAAATTTGAACCTCACAGGTAGCAGTCTTATAATCTAATTGCAGCCCTAATATCGAATAAGTAAATACAGAATGACAGGGTTTCCTACTATCAAATATAACCTGTCACACGTTAATATGATGTCATTATGACAAGTAATGGGAAGCCCTCCCGTCGAGTTTAGAGTCAGATTGTATCTAATTATTTGTCAATACAAACCGAAAAATGTATTAACATTTTCCTTTTTGTTATTTACTACTAAATTCCTTATAACAATTGACTCAGGTTACGTACTAAAACATTTTAAACCCTTTTTTATCGATTCAATAACGCTAATAGCAATGGCGGCCATATTTTTCGTTTTGGTCCGAACTAATACTAATTGTATCAGTACAAATCAAACACTGTCTTGATAAACAAAAGGGTTAAATATATTGAGATTTCGATATCCAGACCAACCAAGCAAGGATAAGGAAAAAAAAAAAAGAAGAATCTGCAATGTAAACAGTCCTAACCTGGCATATCGGATTCAATCACTTACCCTGTGTCTTTTCATGGTAGTTGTTACTCTGAGCTTTCCTCTTTGTTACCGTCCCCCATCCCCCTTTTGGCCTTGTGCCACATTTTTTTGTTTTTATTCCCCCCCCGACTCCTCATAGATATAGATTGTACATATGGGAACTGGTCAGGACTTTATGGAGATTCTGAGGTATTATGGTGGATGTAGTAAGAATGATAAGTAAGAATGTGTTGTTTTGGTGTAAGGAATATCGTGGTTTGTGATTGTGGCTAGATGAGTTTAATTATAAGACAGAAGAAGAGCAGCCCTACCCATCGCTCCTCTTGATCTTGTGCCAGACTTTTGAATATCATGCAAAATAAATATCACTCTTCATTATAATGCTTAGACTTCGCGGATTTAAACGCAATGCTAGAATAAAGGGATTCTTGCTTTTCTGTTAATTACGATGTTATTAATGTTATTAATTTCAACGCCAATCGACATTTTTCTTTTTTTTAAAAAATCTTGTTCTTTTATTGTCACTCACCTCAATATAGTTTCATCAGTTTCTTTCCGCATAATAACCGCCCTTGAGTCTTAGTGGGTGAAATAATTACAAAAAAAAAAGTTCTCCACTGCCTTAACCGGGTATTGAAATCACATTCTTTGGATCCTGTCACTGGATCGAACTAACGCCTTAATCCACTGTGCCATGTGACCTTGAGGCATGTTAGTTTGATCCAGTGACAAAACAAAAGTATGAGTTCAATACCTGGCTAAACAGTGGAGAACTGGAGAGGGAATTAACAGGAGATAACTGATAACTGACATCCATTAAATACGGCCCGTGGAACTAGAACAGTCTACCCCAGTGAGCAAAATAAAGGGCTCAGTTCGACATTCCATCCACCTGTCCTCATCTTTGTCCCCATATTTATCACAATCTTTTCGGCTGTTGTACGCTCCACCCTTCTTCAGGTGGTTGGAATGTCGAAATAATAAAGGGTCAGTTTGACATTCCAACCACCGAAGAAAGCCGGAGCGTACAATGGCCGAAACGTTGTAATAAATATCGCGACAAAGATGAGGACAGTAGTTGGAATAATGTAAATAATGTACATAATACCTCATCTCAGAAATTCAGAGAGAGAGAGAGAGAGAGAGAGAGAGAGAGAGAGAGAGAGAGAGATGGTATATTGATGGTATTGATGGTATATGTTGGGGTCGGTCATGATACTGAGGAGGGTGCTGGATATTTGAGGGAACTTATTGTTTACTCAGACATCTGCTGTCATAGCACATGGAATATAATAATGAAGCATGTTTCTCGTGGTTTCTAATCTTAATCCACTGGATGTTTCAACATGGCCATGTTTGACCTTTGTAAATTAAGACGGGCTACAGTAAAAGAAAAAAATATCCCGTTTACTACCACAGGTTTGCTTGTCTGTTTTCTGATAATAACTATTTGGGTGTGTCCCCTGGGCCTTGACACACTGAATATATGAACGGGAGTAGTGAGAGAGAATTATGACTGGATGTCGAGAGGATATTTAAGACTGTCTATATTTCTGAAATGAGGTATTATGTACATTATTTACATTATTCGGACTACTGTCCTCATTTTGTCGCCAAATTTATTACAAAGTTTCGGCCATTGAACGCTCCGGCCTTCTCCAGGTGTAATAAATATGACGACAAAAATGAGGACAAGTCCGAATAATGTAAATAATGATATTTAAGACTTAAGGGTGAAGCAGACAAGGCGACTTGCGAATCTCATCTAGCTACATAGGAACATCCTCAATCAGAGGTTTACTCGACTTAACGATATTTCTAAATGGACCTCACCTTTTTTGCAATCTCTGTGTAATATTGCCCAAGCGTTACAGCAAGGTTCTTTTCTAAGCTTTTTTATTTTTTGCACCTCATTGTCCATTTGTTGGCGGGCCTCTCCCTCACTCAATAATAATAATAATTAATAAGGAAACTGAAAGAAATTGGTATGAACACCATCCAGGCCCGGTTACTGAGATAGGACCTGTAACAATTTTATGGGACTACGCAATACACAGAGACAGAACAATCACAGCTAACCGTCCATAAATTGTTATTAGAGATCGCAAAAAAAATGCCTCCATATTGACATGGCAGTCCCTACAGTCTGCAATGTATCTTTGAAGATCTTCAAATAGCTATCTAAATACAAGGACTTTGAAATCGAAATCTCAAAAATGTGGCGCTTGGGAACACAAAAAATCTCTGTTGTAGTTGGAACCCTCGGTTTGGTGGAAAACGTTCTAGCAGACTCATAGAAGGGATTCCTGGAAACCCATACCTTAAAGATATACAAAAAAAATATTATCACGAGTACAGCCCACACTTTACGAAGGGCTTTATCTAAATAATATATATATATATATATATATATATATATATATATATATATATATATATGTGTGTGTGTGTGTGTGTGTGTGTGTGTGTGTGTGTGTTTTCTTTAATTGGTCAGGGAAAAATGTCATGATGCCATTTCTGACCTCAGGTCACTCGGCGGGACACAGAATCGAATGTATAGCCACCAGAAATCAAAGGAAATAAAATAAAAACAATAATAATAATAATAGAAAACTAAACCATATAATCATCGAAAGTAGCAAATTGATATAAAAAAATATAAAAGAATAGGCATAACCGATTGGGAAGGTAATTCATTGGTAACTGTGCAAAATGCTGCATTTTGACTAGACGAACCAAAGATTTAAATATTCATAAAATAAAAGACATATCAAAAACACAAAGATGAAAATGACTGTCATAACGATAATAATTTGAGTACTGGAAATTGCCTCAGAGATTGAATTAAAAGATGTGAAAAATATCTGTCTATATTTCTGAGATGAGATATTATAAATATTTACACTATTTACATTGTTGGAACTGTTGACCTCATTTTTGTTGCCATATTCACGACGTTTTGGCCGTTGTACGCGCCGGCCTTCTTCAGGATCTGTCTGTGAGATGAAGTACTATAACTATTTACACTATTTACATTGTTCAGACTGTTGATTGCCATATTCATGACGTTCTGACCGTTGTGCGCTTCGTTATCTCTGTAAAAGCATTGGTTGGATTTAGTGACTTCACGAGTTGTGGGTTCAATACCTGGTTACTGCAGTGGTGCACAAACACATGGAGAGTTGAGTTAAAAGGAGATAACCGAGACATTCGGAAGATGCATGGCACGTGGAACTAGAACTATCTACCTCGGCAGACGAAATAAAGGGTTTAGTTCAAAATTCCTAAAGAAGGTCGGAGCTTACAACGACCGAAACGTCGGGAATATGGCAATAAAGATGAAAACAACAGTCCGAACAATGTAAAGAGATCTGAAAAAGTTGAATAGGTAGTTCAGTAGTGTTTCATTTAGTGAGAATTCCAAGGAGACTTGCTGTCACACGATCCCTAACAACAACTATGAGATATCTTTGGAGTTAAAGTGGGAAATTAGAATAAGGATAATATGGTGCAGTCCAGAACGACAGCACTTAGTCTTCAATGATTCCTGGAAACTACAGAAGACTGAATGATAATCTAAAAAAAACACACACACAAAAAAGACCGAATTCATGGATAAGAAGACAAATGAAAGTGTGTAGAATGGAAGAAAGAGTGCAGATAAGAGAGGGGAGGGAAAGGGAAACATGGATTAGGAAAGGTTATCTGAATAAGGAAATCCGGATTATTAATGGCAGCTCAAGATCAGGCAATGAGAACATACTGGATAATGGTTGACGCCCATAAGGTCAGCACTTCAGCGATAAGTGTTGAGACAGTGATAAGTCATATCAGTCATATTGTATCAGAATGTAAGTGTATAGCTCAGAATGTGTATAAGAAATGAAAACATGATAAAGTGACTGTCATTACTCACAGAAAGTTGTGTATAAAGTACGAGTTTGAATGTAGTGACAAGTATTATAAACATGTGATCAATAAAGAAAAGAAACTGTTGAGGAATAGCAAACTGAAAATCCTGTGGGATACTCCAATACAAACAGTGACAAATTTAGAGCACAATAATCTATAAGATGCGATGGATAAATTATCATCTAAATAACACTGACATACATTTTAACAGATATATTTATCAAAATTACAAAAATATCTTTACTAAAGAGCAAATTTATTCAATATTGGCTTCAACCACGCCCTCCAGACGACTTTGGAATCTCCTGCAATTCTTCTGGACGGTCTCATTGTTTAAGTTAGTGAATGCTGCCATAATCCTTGTTTACAGTTTATCTTTGGTGTTACAAGTAGTTTTGTTGATCTTTCACTCAACTGCACCCCACACATAATAATCAAGGGGCTTGCAGTCTGGGGAGTTAGGTGGCCAGATGTAAGGCTGGTTTTGTATTCACAGTTTCCCTTCTCCCAGGCTGGTTGAGTTCTCCGAACCGCTGGCGTATTATATATAAAGAAAAATGTTAAAATTCCCTTCCTTTCTGCCTTGCGACGATGGTAAGATATTTGACTGATTCGATCACGACATGAAGCAATCGGACGTCTAGCCACACTGAGGAGCTGTGATACAGCGAAACAGTTTGCCTATGGATGACTATATATATATATATATATATATATATATATATATATATATATTTATTTGTGTGTGTGTGATTATATATATATATATATATATATATAATTTTGTGCAGTACTTACAATCTCACAACCATAAAACTAGGATATATATATATATATATATATATATATATATATATATATATATATATATATAACTTTAGTTGAAGGATATATATAAATATATATGTGTGTGTGTGTGTGTGTGTGTTTCAAAAAACAACAGGCAATGCACTGCGATAAAGCTTTTATTTAATTTTCCTGTTCAAACAAGTGCTTTCTTTTTTTTTGAGACACAGTGTGTGTAGTAACTGTCCAAATGTCCTGTAATTCTGAGCACTTTCAGTTTATACTTTTTAGCCATTATAAAAGTTAAAATCGTAGTATCTTGTCTGTCGTCTTTAATGAAACATGTATAAATGAAGGAATGATGTCTAAATACACAATAATATATATATATATATATATATATATATATATATATATATATATATATATATATACAAAAGTATATAATTGGTATACACGGAATGAATTCAATAACCAACAATTACTATTCTTAAAAGAGTGCTCAATACAAAGTAGAGCAGATATAATTATTTTATAAAAATTTTATAACATAAGTATGTTATAAAATCACTACAAAAATAGCCATTTTGTTTCAACACACTCTGTGTCTTATCAAGTGATGGTGTTGAAAAAAAAAATAAATGGTTTTAAAAGTTTCAGATTAATTAACGATCCTACACTAGGGGGAGCATTGTTACAAAAGCTAGAATAACCAATCAAAAACGAAGTACAGAAAGATTCAAAAGCTTGACAACAAAATCCTGCTATTATAGCTATTTAGATCTTTAAATACGTGTAATATTAAAAATAATTTTTACTAACTAATAATTATAAATTTATATGTTAAAATTTAATATTAAAATTAAAAACTGGCAATTTTTAAAATCCAAATTTAATCACTATTAAGTTTAAAAACTACAAAATTATTGAGAAAAGAAAAAAAAAAAAAAAAAAAAAATATGTGTTTATTCAATTCATTTCTTCATTGAAATTACGTCTGACAAGACAAAAAGCTACAATTCGGCCGGTCATCTGATAATACATGTATATATTTTTTTCTTTTCCGTTTTTATTTTAAAGTTTGTGAATATGGTCTTAAACTCACGCGTGACACAACAAAAACACAATCAGATTATAATACATACGCATCCAGACTAATTAGAATACATACACACACACACACACACACACACACACACACACACACACACACACTAAAAAAAAAAAAAAAAAAAGGAAGAGGTGGGGGAATACATGAACAACTCCACAGCCCTTTACGAAAAAGGAGACGTGAAACTAACACTTATACACACAGTTAAATGTGAATACACTCTACATACATAGACACCGATATATACACAAACATACATCCACAATGGCATAGACATTGAGAAATCACAACCAGTAAATATTTCAGACTTAAATAAATGCTAACCACTTATTGAATTATAACTTAAGGAGCAAATATATAAAGATAAAAATGTTTAAAATAATATTATTTAATATATTAAAACGAAAACTCTAAAACAATAAATATCAATAAAATATATATATATTATTAATCATATAAGTTGATAATAGTTTCATTATATATTTGGCAAAGAAAAACAGGATAAAGAAATCACAAATATATACATATATATATATATATATACGGCAGCAAAAAAACAAATTAACACAAAAAAAAAAAAAAAAATATATATTCATACATACATATACGTACAAATACACACGAATAAATATATAAACATAAACATATACGTACATATACATATCTATGATAACAAGTACATATGTACGTACATATATATAAACCTAAATACACTCCATATATACACATAGACTTTTATGCACACATACTTAGATATAAAAAAACAGTCATGATATACCAAAGTTTCCATACCTACACATACACACAAACTCATACATAATAGGTTTCAACACACACACCTATATATATACATACACAAACATACATAAATATATATACACACATACATACATATCTACAAATAAACATATATATATATCCATAAATATATCTACCAAATAACAACCCACCCATATATACATGCATACATAAAAATACAACTTTCAACCAAATACATATATAAACGAACTAACATATAGATATATAAATATACCTTCAAACACCAACACACAGCAATATACATATATAGTCTAACATACAAATATATAAACACATTCATACAAACAGAAATATACTTAAATATAAATACACATACACAATAAAATAGGACATACAGATATATATACACATATATATATATGCACACACGTATATATATATATACACACATATACACACACACACATACATATATATACACAATATATTGTGGTACAAAGCCGAAATCAAGGGCATCAGTGAGGAACGAACCTCATTACTGATCGCACCCAATCTAGTGAAGAACCATGCTGGCCAACCATTATACTGTCGTGATTTAATCATATACATACCTGTACATACTCATACACATATACACACACACATATACATACATATACACACATATATATATGCATATATATATATATATATATATATATCAACCATACACATACACACATATATATATATATATATATATACATATATATATACAAATATATATATATATATATCTACATACATACATACATACATATACACACATACACACACAAATACATACATATATACACACACCCATACACACATACATATATAGGCACACACATACACATATACAGTAATAATTATTAACCTTTTCTCTCATAATCTACCTTACCTTCCCACATAATATATATATACATATATACACACACTTACACATATATATACATACATACATACCCACACATACCCTCACATGTAAAAAAAAAAAAAAAAACCATAAATACATTTATACACCAACCTACACATTCCTCAGTGCAAATACTCTAACCAACACATAAATAAAAATATATATATTTATTTACACCAACACTGATAACACTATGCAGGTAAACAATACACACTTATATCGTAAGTATGACCATTATGCAATAAAAAATACTAATCTATTAAAATACAGCGACATATCATTATCATTTAAAGTAAACGACCCCTACATCAAGTTAAATTTATAACGGTGTTTACAATTTACTGTCAGTATATATCTTTGATTTAAGAGATCAGCCTAATTTTTAAATATATAATAATTTATAAATTTTCATTAAGGCATAGGTAACATGGGGTATATAGGGAGTTACATGTACGAGCTTTCGTAACCAAACTCCATTTAATCGTAGGTCATTTTGTTCTTATCTTTTAGATTCCAAAAATACTTGGATAACAAAGTCATGTACCTATATTCACTGTGATTAAAGGATTGCATTGATTATTTTGTACATTTAACTCTGCAAACTGAAAACCTTATCAGAAGAATGAGATGAAAGCTTACTTCTTTCTTCAAGACAAGGAACCAGTGTGTGAACATGAAAATTATGGTTTTAAAAGCCTGAAAAAACTGCAACCTATTATTAAGGAATTATCTGCTTTTGAAAATGAACTAATGGATACCGTCAAAGGATTAACCTTTCACAAGTATAAAATGCTTTTCAAAAACATCTCGAAAGTATTGTCAGTGATATTAATAAATCTAGTGATATAAACGTTAACTAGACAAAAACGGCTAACTTTTATAAGTTATCGCCTAAGGATTATGATACTTTCAGTTAATGATAGTCTAACCAGAAGCTACAAAAATTGATACTAATTTCAACCCAAGTAATAATATCAACAGTATCAGTAAATCAATTACTGATAAGTTACGAATTAGTGATCGG
This sequence comes from Acanthosepion pharaonis, assembly GCA_903632075.3. Classification (NCBI taxonomy): domain Eukaryota; kingdom Metazoa; phylum Mollusca; class Cephalopoda; order Sepiida; family Sepiidae; genus Acanthosepion; species Acanthosepion pharaonis. The sequence continues at coordinate 892,707 of CAHIKZ030001216.1, forward strand.
GTAGGCAAACTACAAACTAAAGAAGCCTATGTCTTATTAAGGACCATAAACCCGAATTCAAAAACTAAGCCATCCACTGAACTTATAAATCCTACAAGACCAGAAATCGGTAGATTAGCAAGACCATCTTGAAAGAATCAACCACTCCATTAAAAACCTTTGGACTGCTCCAGTGGATTATTTCAACGAGGTCATCAACTGGTTTAACAACATACGATATAAGGGAAATGTTCATTCATACAGTTCGATATTATCGACTATTATCCATCTATCGAAGGATCTTTTCACCTTAACTGGACTTCGCCTGGGAATATTCTACTATTTCTGAGAGTGAAATTGATCATCATGAAGTGTCGAAATTCTGTTCTAATTTACAAGGATGAATTGATGGACCAAAAAGTCTTCAACAACAATTTTGACATTTCCATGGGTTCCTTGGATTCTCTGCTGAAGCTTCGGACTTGGTTGGATTATTTCTTTTTATATAATTTAAGTACCTTCGATTGTCTAGATTCAGATAGTGTAGGATTATATAGAGATGATGATTATTAGTTGTTAAAAACTCATCTAAAATTAAGGTAGACCGTATTAGGAAAATGATCTATAGGTATTTAAGGATTTAGGTCTTAGGACAATAGGTTACTACTAATGTTAGACAAGTAGATTTTCTAGATGTCACCCTAGATCTTGCTAACAATATTTTCCAACCATACGTGAAAGTTAATTCCAAACCCATTATGCGTGCATCCTAATTCCAACCATCCCCTTTTCGGTTATCAAACATATACCACTTCCATTGAATTTAGAATTAGCGCTAACTCTTATAATAAGGAGGTTTTCAATAAACATAGTGATTTTATAATTCTGCACTAAAAATAGTGGATACAAAAAAATACCACTATTCAATATAAAAACCTATTAATTGCAACCATAATAAAAAAAAAGATCTAGAAAGGTTATTTGGTTCACTCCCCTTTCAATGTTATGGTCAAAACTAAGTTAGGGTATTTATTAACCTAATCAAAAAACATTTCAACCCAAAAACTAACCCACTTAGTAAAATATTTAATCCTAATAACCCTTAAATTAAGCTATAGTTGTTGCTGATAACCTAGAGCAGATAATTAAAAAACATAACAACATAGTCTTTAACAAGTATAGGAATTCAAAAGGCTTGACTAATCAACAGGTTACTAACTGCAATACTAATTATAAGAATACAAATAACAACTTATGTAATTGTAGGAATCCAAATAATTGTCCACTACAAAATAACTGTGGGGATTACTTGTAGTTCTATCTTGGTACTATTTCAACAATTGAAAATCCAAATATAAAGAAGTTTTACATTGGTTCTACTATGAAAACATTCAGGAACGCTGGGGCATATGCAATCCTTTAATCACAGTGAATATAGGACATGACTTCATTATCCAAGTATTTTTGAATCTAAAAGATAAAAAACAAAACACCTTTTTAAATGGAGTTTGTTACGAAAGCTCGCACATGTAATACAATATATACCTATATGTTACCTATGCCTTAATGAAAAATTTGAAATTATTAGATTTAAAAAACAAGGCTGATCTCTTAAATCAAAGATATGAACTGACAGTAAATTGTAAACACCGTTATAAATTTAACTTAGTGTAACAACATTTACTTTAAATGATAATGATATGTCGCTGTATTTTTTAATAGATTAGTATTTTATTTATAATGGTCATAAATACGATATAAATGTGTATTGTTTACCTGCATATATGTTATTGTTGGTGTAAATAAATATATATATATTTATTTATTTATTGTTGGTTAGAGTATTTGCACTGAGGAATGTAGGTTGGTGTATAAATGTATTTATGGGTTTTTTTTTTTTTTTTTTTTACATTGAGCTTTTATGTGAAAGGTATCTGCATGTATGATGATATGCAGAGTGTGTGTATATATGTATATATATATTAGAGAAGGCAAAATCCTTTACAATACACAAAAACAGTAAAATGTGTATGTAAACAATATGTAAAAGCAATGGGGTACAAAATATGTATGTATTATTGACATGTGTGTATATGTATGTATGTATGTATTTTGTAAATATAAAAATATATATATATATATGTTTAAAATATATATATATAAATGAAAACATGTGTATGTGTGTATATGGTTGATATATATATATTATGATTGGGAAATATGCATAATATATTCATATGTATGGATTCCTGTGTATGCACAAGTATGTAAATGTATATGATTGCAATAATGGTGACAAGCATGGTTCACTAGATTTGTGGATGAGTAATGAGTCTGTTCCCCATTCATGCCTTTTTTGATTTCCTATGCCACAATATATATATATATCACGATGTGTGTATATATGTGTGTATATATATGTGTGTGTATATATATATATGTGTATATATCTGTATGTCCTATTTTATTGTGTAATGTATTTATATTTAAGTATATTTCTGCTTGTATGAATGTGTTTATATATTTGTATGTTAGACTATATGTATATTGTGTGTTGGTGTTTTTATATTTATGTATCTATATGTTAGAAGTTTATATATGTATTTGTTGAAAGTTGTTTTTATGTATGCATGTATATGGGGTGGTTGTTATTTAGTAGAGATATATTTATGGATATATATATATGTTTATTGTAGATATGTATGTGTGTGTATATATATTTATGTATGTTTGTGTATGTATATATATAGGTGTGTGTGTTGAACATATTTGTATGAGTTTGTGTATGTGTAGGTATGGAAATTGTATATCATGACTGTTTTTATATATCTAAGTATGTGTACAAAAAGTTTATGTGTGTATATATGTGTGTGTATTTAGGTTTATATGTATATGTACGTACATATGTACTTGTTATCATAGATATGTATATGTACGTATATGTTTATGTTTATATATTTACCAGTGTGATTTCTGTACGTATATGTATGTATGAAATATATATTTTTTTTTTTTTTTTATGTGTGTTAATTTGTTTTTTTGCTGTGTATATAATATATATATATATGTATATATTTGTGATTAAAGATTTTATCCTGTTTTTTATTTGCCAAATATATAATGAAACTATTATCAACTTATATGATTAATAATATATATATATTTTTATTGATATTTATTGTTTTAGTTTTCATTTTAATATATTAAATGATTATTTTAAACATTTTTATCTTTATATATTTGTTCAAACGTTATAATTAATAAGTGGTTAGCATTTATTTAAGTCTGAAATATTTACTGGTTTGTGATTTCTCAAGACTATGCCATTGTGGATGTATGTTTTTGTATATATCGGTGTCTATGTGTATGTAGAGTGTATTCACATTTAACTGTGTGTGTGTATATGTTAGTTTCACGACCTTTTTCCTAAAGGGTGGAGTTGTTGAATACCCCCTCTTGGTTTTTTTTTTTTTTTTTTTTTTTTGTTTGTGTGTGTAAAATCTTGTCTGGATGCGTATTATTATAATCTGATTGTGTTTTTTGTTGTGTCACGCGTGAGTTTTAAGACCATATTCACAAATTTTTTTAAAATAAAAACGGAAAAAGAAAAAAATATACATGGGAATCAGATGACCGGCCGAATTGTTTTTTTTTGTCTTGTCAGACGTTTTTCAATGAAGAAAAATGTTTGAATAAACATATATTTTTTATAAAATAATTATATATATATATATATATATATATATATAGATTAAGAGAAAGAAGTTAAAAATAGATAGATCAAGGTCGTGCGATCTAGGCAGATTTTTTATAATTACAGCTTCATACATTTTCCTTTTTTACAATATGCATCTAAACCAATAAATTTTGATGGCTCAGAAGTATTATGCATAAAATTGTCAAAATATTTAATTTGATTGTAAATTTACTACATAAAGGTCACAAACTGCCTACCCTGAGTAATTTCTGACGATATATATATATATATATATATATATATATATATATATATATATATATATATATTTATACTCGTTTCGAAAAACAAAATTTTGATTTTTGCCAGTAAAATCAATCTAATTTTTTTAAAAATTTTTTAAAAAATTATAAGCTAGAAATATGAAAGTAAAAGAAAAAGATTGAGGTTTTTAACTTTAACTAAAAATATAGGCACTGAGTAAGCAACTAACTAACAAAAGATTTCCATATACAATATATATATATACATTAGATTATTCTAACCAGACAAACCCAGCTAACTGTGACGATCCGTTAGGTTTGTCTGGCTGACTAAATATATCTCAACCTATCCTCTATCTATCTATATATATATATATATATATATATATATCATATATATGAATTGGTGTATACGACAATGAATTCAAGAAACAACAATTAATATTCGAAAAGATCACTATTACAAAGTAGAACAGATATAATTATTTATTTAAAAAAATAATAACATAACTATGTTATAAAATCACTCGACTTAAAAATAGCCATTTTGTTTCCTAACATTCCCTGGTGTCTTATCAAGGATGAATGTTGAATATAAAAAAAATGGTTTAAAAGTTTAAATTAATTAACAATCCTTCAAGGAAAAAAAACGTTGTTACAAAATTAGAATGACCAATCGAAATATTGTGTGTATAGGAAAATTCAAAAGCTTGACAATGAAGTCAAATGTTATAGCTATTTAAAATATGGGTGAATATTAAAAAAAATTTATTATTTTTTTAATTACTAAATTATTTGATAAAATTTAATATTAAAAATTAAAAAACCAATATTCAAAAAATCCAAATTTAATTAATATTAATTTGTAAACGGCAAATTTGTCGAGGAGAAAAGAAGATTTTACGTTAGACGCCAATGTTATATCCATTATTTTGATCATATGTGTATACATTTTAATCCCAAGTGTAGAATGGAGTCCTAAACCTCACGTGTAAAAACAACACAAACACAATCAGATTTAATACATAAGCACCAATAGAACACACACACACACACACACATATATATATATATATATATATATATATTATCAGAAAAGTGACGAGACAGGGAACATCTCCACGGCCCTTTATGAAAAAAAAGGGGAAGGCGAAGGAAGGGAAACCAACACATTGATACATACCTGAACAATTATATAGTGAATGCACTCAGTGCATATCATAGACACCTTTATAAACAATAACACACATCCACAGACATTGACCCAGACAATCAGATACCACAACCAATAAATAAGATAAAAAGAACTACCTACAGAAATAAATATTTTCCTTCACTTAATATATAATAAAATTATTATCAACTTATCTGATTAAAATATGTTTTTATTGATATTTATGGGTTTGGAATTTTCGTTTTTTAATATATTAAATAATATTATTTTTAATCATTTTATCTTTGTATATTTACGCTCGCATAAGTTATATTTTAATAAGTGGTTAGCATTTGTTTAATGACACTTTCAGTCTTAAATATTTATTGGTTTAATTATGGTAATTATAAATAAAGCTTTTTGTAAACAAATTTTTGAATTTTCATATTTTGGGTTTGATTCGTTAATCAGCTTTTGTAACGTTTTTACCACGAAGGATCGTTAATTAATTTGAAACTTTTAAAACCATTTATTTTACATTTTAATTATCCCGGTCATTTGTTTAAGATTATTTTAACAAAATATTTTTTTTTTTTGAATAACATATTTATATTTAATATATATTTAAAAAAAATATATATATGTATAATTATTTTTATAGGTTTTTATAAATATATGTTATAAAATCACTCAACAAAAACGTTTTTTTCAACACAGTATGTGTCTTATCAAAAAATAAAAAAATGGTTTTAAAAGTGAGAGATTAAAAATGATTTAAATTAGGGGGGAGCAAAATAAAAAAAGCTAGAATAACCAATCAAAATCAATATATATATCCATTCGGCGAATAAATGTTGTTTAAAAGTTTAAAATAAACAAGCATTTACTTAAATATTTGTGATTAGGAGGTCATTCATCTATCTATCTATCTATCTATGTATGTAAATATATATATATATATATATATTATATATATATATATATATATATAAAAGTGAACATAGAGAGAAAAAAAGGCCAGTTCAAAAACTAGATTCATGGATGAAAATAGGTTTAACCGTTCTTAAATATTCATCTGTGCAATCAGGAGGCATTCTCTCCTTATATATGAAATATATATATGTTCATTGTAGCTGTGTGTATAAAGTTGTCTTAAAGAGAAAATGGGCCCTAGACACGTGTCTACACAATAATCAGCTAGCAACCCACCAAAGACCAAAATTATTATTATTATTTTTTATTTTCTTTTATTTCTTTTGTTTAAACATTTATTTTTCCGGGTCCCGCCCAGGGACCTATGGTTAGAAATGGCGTCATGACACTTTCCACTTGACAAAAAAAAAAAAAAAAATTACATAGATAAAGCCCTTAGTGACGGGTATACGAGGGCTGTACTTGTCAGAACAATTTTTTATCTCCTTGAGGCATGGACTTCCAGTTCCCTTCAATTAGTCTACTGCAATCTTTTTCCAACCAGTCCTAGGGCTCCAACTACAACAGGGATTGTTGATGTTCCCATATGCCACATTTTGAGATTTCTATTTCAAGGTCCTTATACTTTGACAACTTTTGGAATATCTTCAAAAGATACATTGCAGTCTAGCAGGGACTGCCATATCAATAAGGAGGCACCGTTTTTTTTTGTGGTCTTTAATAACAATATCTCAGCGGTTTTTTGATTGTTCTGTCAGTGTAGTCCCTTAGAATTATAACAGATCCTATCTCCCGCAACCGGGTCTGGGTGGTGTTCATACCAGTTTCTTTTAGTTTCTTCCCGTAAAGTTGCATTTTCCAGTGCAGATATTGGCCCACTCTGTCATGTCGGGTTTATATTCAGTGGTGCCAACACCACAGGATGATACAAGATGATCAATCGTTTCTGGATATTTATCACAGAATCTGCATTTTGGGTGACAATATTTAGTATATGCTTGATAATTCTACCTAGTTAGCAAGCGTTTGGTCCTGCAGCAAGGATAAAACCTTCAGTTTCCTTTTCAACCCGCAGATACGTAGACAGATGGGTACGGGTTTGTCTACGTGAACTTGTTTGAAACGAGCAGAGTATTGGGCTATGAAGCGGTTTATCTTGCCATCTTCAATATCTGGTCGGTTTCATTCGTCTTTGCTGTATTTTTTAGGTATTTTGCAGTTTTCAAAGCCGGTGTATTGTGTAGTTGCATCTCACGCCCATTTGAAACTCCATTTTGAATTTGTTGGCTTTTCATTACGGAGTAAAGACGCTTACTACTTTCATGTTCCTTGACATACCATCATCCAGTCTTCTGTAGTTTCCAAATATCTTTGGAGGCCAATTGTAGTTTTAGATAGGAGTTAGATTGAACTAATCTCCGCCTCCTTCGGATCTATTATTATTATTATTATTATTATTATTATTATTATATAGATGCAGGATAGTAATGAAGAATATTAAAGAGAAATCCCAATTCTATTATGAACTTTAGAATTACCTTTGTGAAATATACAAATCAATCTCGTCTCCCCAATGAACTGATTAAATAGCAGCAGCAGAGAGTAGATACATAGAAATGATAATCTGATGTAAACTAGTTCCAGTAGAATTATTTTTCAAAGGATATAATTTAAATTGTATATAATTAAAGTATCGAAGAACTCATAATGACTATCAATCCCACCACGGTCGATTAGAAAGATAATTATTTATAAAAAATTCATATATATATATATATTTTATAACTCTTATAATTTTTTTTAATCCAAATAAATAAACAAGCAAATCAATTTAAACTTTAAAAATAACCGCCAATCTTCAATGCAAAACTTTGACCCTTTTTTATATATATATATATATATATATATATATATATATATATTTTATATATATATAAATATATATATATATATATGATTATGATTAATATACATCACACACACACACACACACACACACACACACACACATATATATATATATATATATATATATATATATATATATATAATCGAAAATTTAAAAATATGATTCAAATCGCTACATAAGAGGTCTTTTGAGACCTCTTAAACTTTGATTTGGAACAATTTTTAAATAAATAATTATATTTATATATAGAATCGAGCACTAAAAAAAAACAAATAACTAAAATACTAAGGGAATTTTGGATTATTTACCTAACCAGTTCCTTCCTAAATTTTTCTATATATTTTCACACACACACAAATAATATATATATATATATATATATATATATATATTATTATACTAAAACTTTTAATCGTGTATGTATGTTTGTTTGTTCCCGAGATACAGCTTAAACGATGCATAATACCTCCAATCAATTTAGAAGCATATTGCTACGTCCCATTCTGAACTTGGCTATTTCATTATGAATTTGCTTAGTCCCAAAATGACGTTGATTAGTCTCAAATTGAACAAGAAATTGTATAATATAAATCAAACTTATGTCTACCTTTGTTGATTCTGGCATAAACCAAACCTTTGTCTACTTATCTATTGTATATAAAAACTTGTCACAAATCACCCGGAAAAGATTTATATACGATAAAAGAAATCAAAAACAAATCTTCTGAAATTTTTATCAGCATAGTGTCGTCTGCTTATCGTCGTTTCAAGAAAAGCCTATTTATACAATTTAAAAACCTGACATTTTTAATAATGAAAGTGATTACTCTTTTATTACGTTATACTAAACAACTATTCATCTCTCCCGCTGCATGTAGATTCGTGTAAAATATCCATAGATTATTTACTGGTTATAAAATCGGCTGATTTCTACTCTGCTGACTTATGAAGTCAAGAGAATGCGGCTTTTACAAATGATTTTCAGTATCTGGCTTAGAGGAAAAGCCAATATGTTTTACGATTTGTTTGGTTGGTGCAAAAAACAAGCATTCAAAATAAACGCCTTTTAAAGAAAAGTGATAAACTTTTATTCACACCTCTGTAAATATCGATGTCTCAGCAGGAGACTGTAGAAATCAAATTGACAAAATCGCATTCCTTTCAGCAACGCTAGTGTAATTTAGATCTTTATAACAAAGTCAGAACAGAAAAAAAGATCGTCAAACAAGATAAAAAAGAAAGATGGCGGTTGAATAGAGTTAACACGCTGCTAGAAGGCACTGCTCTCTTTTCTTTCCTTTTTTTTATTGTTTTAAACGGTTTTTTAACGCTCCCCATCTTAGCCTTTCCCATTCCTACACACAGCTGTGCAGCAGGTTGATAAAAAACGATCATGAAATCAGAGACAACAATAAAAGATCCTATGGTACTTAAGAGGTTGTACTGTTCCTTGGAAAAACAATGATTTTATTTTATTCTTTATTACAGATATGATACCACCTGGATGTATTTCAGTTCTTGTACGATATGAGTTTTATTAGACGTGAATATATTTCGCTTGCAATGTTTATTTAAATATATATACACACTCCACACATATATGGATGTATTTCGGAAGTGGTATTGTCAATATGTGGAAGAGAAAACGTGTGTAACGTCGTGTTTCGGCCGCAAGTTACGGAAACACACTTACACAAACGGGGGAACGTTTGCGGGTTATATCAATACGACCGTGGACCCTATAAAATATGACGATTTGGAACACACCTCCTTGCCGAAAAAAAGTAACCTGCTGGTATGGCTACAGGCCCAGGGCATCCACAATGATAAAACCCCTCAGAAAACATATACCTTGATGCCACGTATTTACACAAGGTACCCCAGATAGCTATACCCTCCGCAGGATATGATTGTCCTTCTCACAGACACACACACACACACATATATATATATATGTCTGTGTGTAAAATTTTCTGTCTACATTTGAGTATAAACTGAAAAGAATTATATATATATATATAAATATAATATAATATATATATATATATATATATATATATATATATATATATATATATATATATATATATATATATATATATATATATATATATATATATATATATATATATATATATATATATATATATATATATATATATATATATATATGGGTGTATTCATAAAACAGGTTTGGTTATATAATTCAGGCGTATTACGTTTATTTTAATTTGCTCCTTTCGAGTCCACGAATTAATTTCTTGGTGGTCGTAAAAAAATTTGATTAAGAAAAAACACCAAGATTTTTTTTTTTCAAATAATTTAACCCTCTGAAGAAGGTCTCAGATGAGATTTTAAGTACTTGGGAAAAAAAAACTATTGAAAAGAAAATTTTGCTATTTTCATAATAAATACAACCACAAGAAATTAATTCGTGGACTCGAAAAGAATTAAAACTAAAATAAAAAGACATAATGCGTCTAAATTATTTAACTAAACCTGTTTGTATATATATATATATATATATATATATATATATATATATATATATATATATATATACATACACATATGAACACACACACACATATCTATATCTATATCTATATATATATATATATATATATATATATATATAAAAAGACAAAATAATATTCCATGGTTATAATTTATTACAATGGAATTTTCATGATCCAATTCATCAGACCTACAAAAAAAAAAAGAAATTGAAAATATAACTCCGGGTATAAAAACAAAATTTTGAAGATATACATGGGAGTGGGAAACATATGTGAGAGGAAATGTGAAAGTTCTAGAGAGAGGTGTAACAGAAGAAAGAAAGAACAGGAAGGCCTAAAAGGTGAAGGTTTAACAGAGAGAAGTTATAAAAGAGGCGTTAAATAATTTCTTCGTTACATAAGCAGAGAGCTAAATGGGCTTTACCAGTGCAGTAAATATGGTGCAACTATGTTTACTTGAATCGTTACAGGACCCGGGAAACTGAAGCATTTTCAGAAATTAACTATCTTGGGAGCAAAGTATGTGACGAAAGACTGGATACTAAAAAATCCTACGATGAATCTGGGAGAAACTTTTCTATATACGAAAGAATAAAAAAAGGGTTGGACTGCTATGTGATGTCAACTTTTCCATGTGCCAGTGTATATTAGCCGGTGTTATCTCAGATGGAAAAAAATTGTTTTCCTTCCCAGATATGGTTCTACCAATGATGTTAAAAATATCATGGGCATTTAACAAAAGATGGGAGTTTCAAAAATAGAACTACAAAAAAAAAGGCCCTGTTTTAAAAATCAGAAAAGGACAAGCGAAAATCAGGAAAGATTACTGAAATATAAAGAAAACAATGAGAAACAGCGAGTGACAAGTTTGGTTACCCGTAAAGTGGGGGTCATAAAAGGAGAAGAATTACTTATAGCAACAAATGAAAAGAAGCTATCGATGGCCGAGGATCGCCCATAACTGTTCTTGGCAGATAAAGGGAAAAGAAAATGGAGGATTTCTAAGCGTTTGTTTTGATCAAACTTGAACATTAAACAGTTTTCCGAAACAGAACAACCTCGAGGTTTCATATTATTATATAGAAAGATTATATAGAAGATTAGAGGCTTCACGGTTTTGAAATTTTGGAATTTTAGACGGCAAACTATACGGACTTGTCTTAATACATAGACACAGACGGGACCGGTGCAGGGGTCTAGAGGTGTCCCCCCAAGAATATGAAAAACAGACCCCTCAATCTATGATACGAATGCCCCACTTAGTTATATGTCAATTATCATAAATTGGTTTTATTTGTAAACCTAATTATGTACAACAATGTATCATATAAAATTTGAATAATTCAACTCGAAAAATTGAAAATAAATACATCTAAATACAAATTAGAGACATTATAAATTGGATTTATAGTCCAAATCACTTTGAAATTTTGAAGTTCCATGGATTGATTGAGGAATTTAAAGTTATTTTTTCAAAATTATCATTGCTGTTTTCTAAAGCTGGGCCAGAGGCCTTTTTAGTTTGATCATTCCATCTTAAATAAATTGTTATTGTCGGCAACGTTTTTAACATCAACTCGAGATTTTTTGTTAAAAGTTGAATAATATTAACACATTCAACATTATGGATGAAAAATAGTAAACAGTTTTTTTCTAGACTTAATAAAAAAATTTTCACAAATTTGATGAAAACGAAAAAATGCATTTAGGATAAGACGAAAAAATGACCTCAGAAATGAGACGAAAAAATCATGAAAATGTTTATCCTTTAACAGTCAGTTAGTCTTAAGTTAATTTTTGATAAGAAAGCAAATGTTGATGAGATAGCGAGGTCACAAAGCACTGCCAGGACCCCCAATTAGGCTTGACGGTCGGGGGATTTTTTTTATATGCACCGGCCTGGACACAGATACATAAAATGGCTTCCCACACGAATATAGAGTATATTCAAACAAGTTTAATGGCTTAAATACCACGTGATAATTTTGATCTTTTGTTTAAAATATGTCCGTTAGACTTTTGTCCAGCTCAGAAAACCTGTCTTTATTTTATTTTTTCTTCAACGGTCTGTTACTTGAATAAAACAACAAACGAGAAACGGGCGATTATGCGGTGAAAGTCAAAAAGTGGTTGATCGTGAGTTTACTTAATGAAAATAGAGGGAAGGAGTCTTCAGAAATGAAAATAGAGAGGAGTCTTCAGAGATGTGGGGTGGAGAGGAAAAATGAAATTCTCTTTTGTTTTTTCTACGAGAAAACATCTGCCGACCAAATTGGATACAATCTTCATTTCCGTTTAGTATGAAAAGTATAAAAAAAACTTACATCTGCGATTGACATACGCGTGTAACTGATGTGTGTGTATACTGACAAATATGTAGATATGTATAAATATATATGTATTTATGCCTGTATCTATATATGTTATACGTGGACGCGTGGCTGAGTGGCTAGAACGTCCGCTTTCTGACCATGAAAGCCGGGTTCGATCTCACCACAGTTGATTTGTCAGGAAGGAGACTTCCTGATGTTATCAGTCTGAAGAGTGCGACCCCGGCGTGGAAAGAGCTTGGAATCCATACCATGGGTTAACTCGTGAGTATGGTTATGACTTGTGAGTGAAATTGGCTCGACGGAACACTTCGATAGCTGTGTTAGCACGAAGTTACAAGTCATCGTGACCGAGTGTTTGAGTGTGCTGGCCTTGTTCAATTTGTTGATCACGCTAGATAACACGCTCTTTCCCAGAACTGAAGCCGGCTCAGCGTAGTTGAAATATAAGCCGCAGGTGAGCTCTGTGGGTGTTGAATAAACACAAATACGCCTGACCAAGCGTCTGGATTGAGATTGGCTAGCCATCCCAGTAGACGGGAATCCTCGAATACGTGTGGCCAGCTATACTTTTTTTTATATTACATATGTATATATAGGTTAGAGCGTTCGCCTTTTGACTATGAACCCCGGATTCGAATCTCACCATGGTCGATTTGTCAGGAACTTGGCCTTGATGGAGGAGGCGATCCCTATCCACAGTTTAACCCAAGCCTTGTGAGTGAAATTGGGTAGAAGGAACTCATGTCGACCCATCGGTGGCTGTGCTAGCACGAAGTCACAAGTCATCGTGACCGAGTATTTGAGTGTTCTGGCTTTTCTTCAGACTGTTGATCACGCTAAATAACGCGCTCTCTGCTAAAGTTTGCACAGCATAGTTGCAGTATAAATAACTGGTGGGCTTTATGCATGTTCAACAAAAAACCAATGTGATTGAGCTGGCGTCTGCAACAGGGATTAGCTAGTCGCACCAGTATAATAGTGGCCACACTACTATATATGTATATATGTATGTATGCTTGTATCTATATATGTATGTATGTCTTTAAAAGATATTGTCAATTCTTAATGTATGACGTCATTTGTTTACATTTGATATGCCATGAGCAGTTATGAATGTACGAGATTCATGGAAGATTGAAGTTTATAAGCAGTAAATTGACCTTGTGGCCTTGCTCCTTTGTGAGTCGGTTAAGGCACGTCAGCGTAAATGACGGTTCTGTATAGGGGCAGGTTCGAATCCTGTCAAAGGACGAATAATCTATACAGGCCGGTAAATGTTATTTAATACTGTTTATTGTAATAGTTTATTATAAACAGAGCATTTACTTAAATACTTGTATCTATAAAAAGAATGTTAAACATAAAAAAATGTCTTTAATATATATATATATATATATGAACGTATGTATGTATGTACGTATCTATGTATCTTTCTGACTGTAGGACCCGGGTTCGAATCTCAGCATGGTCGACTGTGTCCAGGAAGGAAATGTTATGGGAATGGATCGAGGTCGATTTAGCGTGGCACCTTTTGAAAGTGCCAAAAACCTTTCACTGGTTAATTTAAGACTTGTGGAGTGAAATTGGGTGACGAAACTCTAGTGTGCCGTCGATAGCTGTACTAGCGAAGCCACAAGTCCATCGTGACCGGAGGCCTTGTGTACTGGCCTTTTGTTCAAATTGTTGAGTCACTAGATAACACGCCTCTCTCCCAGTCACAATATAAACCACAGGTTGGCTCTGTGGATGTTGAGCAAACACTAATGTCCCTGAGCGAGCGTCCACAATAGGGATTGGCTAGCCGTCCTAATAGACGGGTATCCTGGATTACGAGTAACCAGCTATAATATATGTAATAATGATGAAAGTGGAGTCTTTAGAAATCCATTGGTGATAATTTATTTCTAACTCCTTTTTTCTTTTTCCTGTAGTCCTGTTTGAATTTATTTACTCTCTTTTACTTGTTATGTCCAGGTAAATGGAAGTATATTCAAGGTCAACCCATCGTCTGACTAATTAACCTTTTCCTTCATTTTTTTCCCTTTTTACTTTCTCCTTCTTTCCAATCTTTCTCTCTCTCTCTCTCTATATATATATATATATATATATATATCCACCCAAAAAGTCTCTCTCTCCCCCTTGTTTTGAAACTCCTCTTTTTTCTATCATCTACCCTCTTTTTCTCCTTTTTCTTTTTCCTTTTCTTTTCTTTTCTCTTCAGACTGATAAATTTAAATCCATTTATTGCTGTAAAATTTTGGGTCTGAAGAGATTTTATTATTGATCCTGTGGAATAAATTATTACATGGATTATTCAAAGTCTCGTTTTTATCAGAATTATTTGCCTTGTTCGTACATTGAATCTTTGGATTTATATCCTCTTGGAATTATCCCTACGAATTATCAAATAATATTATATATATATATATATATATATATATATATATAATTTTTTTGCAAAAATAACATAAGTATATGTTATAAAGATCACTATAAAAATAGCCATTTTTTTCAACACATTCTGTCTTCTCCAAGTGATGATGTTGAAAAAGCTTATATATATATATATATATATATGCTTACACACACACATGTTCTGTCTCGTATATATATATATATATATATACCGAGAAAAATATAACACACACACATATATATAAATATGCTTATTTCTCTCTCTCCCTCTCCTATATATATATATATATATATATATATATATATATATATATATATATATATATATATATATAATTGTTTTATCTGAAAATTATATATTAAATATGTTAAAATTACCATAAAATAGCCATTTTCTTTTCAACACTTCTGGTGTTTATCAAGTATGGTGTTGAAATGTAGAATAGCTTGCGCATGTCCAAATAACCAAACACCCCTCGCAAGGGGAAACGCTGTTACATAAGCTGCAATGACCAAATCAAAATACAAGTATACGAGAATTCAAAACTTCTGACAACGAACTACAATATAAGAATATTTAATGTTTAATGTTGGGCTTAGACAAAAATAGAATTTTATTCTAACTAATAAATATTGAAATTATACGGATAAAATTTGAAATTACAAATTAAAAATTACCGAATTTAAAAATTAAATTTAAATTCTATAAAGTTTCAAATTATAAAATTACTATGAGGAAAAAATAAGAAATAAATATGATTCATTTATTTTGTTTTATTGAAATTGTTGAATAACAGTTAAGATCAAATGTTGCTATGAATTTATGACAGTGTAGATAACATTTGAATCGTAAACAGAGTCAGGGGAAGATGACATCTTGCAAACGACAATACATACACAATTAGATTATAATAGATAAAACACGCAGACGTATTTGATATATACGCACACAAAAAGTGAGATAGGAAGAACACTTCCACGATTCTTTACAAAAAGAAAAAAAAACAAACAAAAAAACAACATACATATAAAATGAAAGGTACACACAAGTGACCATACACACAGACACCGATAAAAGACACACGTACATACACAATATATATATATTGACAAGAACGCACATACACCGAGCAAGAAATATTCAGTTCGAAAAGTAATAAACGAATTCTATCCACTTATTAAAAATATAACTTATAGTGAGCAAATATACATAGATAAAAATGGTAGAATAGATAAAATTCAACATTTGCAGAACAGAAAAACAATCACGAGGGAAAAAAAGGACATTAAAATAGATAGACATGGACAGAAAAATAGATATATACGCATGAAAATAACACCATATAAAACGAAAACTCTCTCTCTCTCTCTCTATATATATATATATATATATATATATATATATATATATATATATATATATATATATATAAATGATAAAGGAAGGTTATAAATACAATTATATATATATATATAATCGACTCGAGGTCGATATGAGGGTCAAACAGATCAGTTTCAGGAAACCGACAGCCCGACACCGGCACATGAGATTTGATTATAATTGGTGAAGGCAGGACCATCCACACTTTTGAAGGGACGAATACAGAGACCTAGTGCACCAGGCCACAAGGTTCCCAAACGACCCTCCACAGGTTTTAAATTCAAGTTGTCCTTCTCCTAGACCAGTTGCCATCCAAGGCTAGAACCCAGTCTGTCCTGCTATTTTACCCATATATATAATTTTGTCTCTGATTACATTTTATTACCCAGACTCATATTTGAGTCTGCCATTTTGTTGTGAGATAAATATATCAGGAACACGTGCTTTCCAATTAAACATTTCGATCAGTACACCTGCAACATACCAACACATACACATTTTTAATGAAACTTTAAACTACTATGCATTGTAATGACATTACAATTAAGGAAAAACGATGCTGGGATGTCAGCTGCATGACTAATTAAGATCTGTTGACTTACAGTTGCTTCAGGTTTCAGGTTGATATTTGGAGGCAGCTTGTAAAATAAGCAAACTCAAATCATAATAAAAATAGCAGAGTAGTAGTAGCAGTGTCATAATTTTGAAACAATACAATTATATATATATATATATATATATATATATATATATATCATCGCATCATATATTTTCTTGTAAAATTTTGGACTGAAGAGATGAGCACCTGATCCCATGAAATAAATTATCACCTAAATGGAGTTCTAAGAACTCCCCCTTTCATTTTTATATTTTCTCTGTTCTTACACTGAGCTCACTTTGATTTATATCCTCCTTGGAATTAACCCTATTAATTATCAAATAATATTATTTATGTATATATATATATATATATATGTATGCATGTATGTATATATATGTATATATGTATGTATGCATGTATGTATATGTATGTATATATGTATGTATGCATGTATATGTTCGCGTGACCGAGGGGTTAGAACGTTCTTTCTGCCATGTGACTCAGGTTCAATTCATGTCAGATTTTTGGAGAGGTGAATTCTTGCTGGGGGAGACGACCCTGGCACGTGACACTTCTGAAATTGCCTGAAAAACCATAAAACAGGTTAACTCAAGCCTTATGGGTAAAAATTGGTGAAACGGAACCGCGTTGAACCCTTCGACGATTGTGCCTAATGTGAGTCACAGGTCATCGTGACAGAAATGTCTGAAACATGCTGACTTTCTTAAAAAAATGATCAGGTCAGCTTGTGCGCTCTCTCCCAGAAACCGTAACTAAGGTCTGTCACAAGTGAACTCTGTGGCAGGCGAACGTCAGTAATAGGGTTTGCTAACGGTCCTCCTGGAGAGCAAAAAAATCTGCCATTATTTATGTTTGCATATATATATATATATATGTATGGTTAAATTTAGACTTATTCAATAATCCTTCATCTCATTTTGACATAAACCTCTGTCGGCGATCGCTAATTTACTTTGGATTCAGTATGAAAGACTGAAACACAATTTTAACAACTATTTTATTTACTCACTGGTGCTGTTCGAACACGAAGAGAACACATCTACATCAACGACGGTGGAACAACTCACTGAAACCTGCTCTATCTATCTGTCCCGCTAGCTCAACCAATCAAATTATTTCCCTATTTTTGGCTCATATCATTGAATATCAGCCCCAGGCTGGAACCAAGATCAGTCAGTTATATTGCCATGCGTGATACATGATTAA
>CAHIKZ030001217.1:15000-55000 GCA_903632075.3 Acanthosepion pharaonis
TCACCTGATGGACTGTATCAAGGTAAATGTAAGGATTTTATATTGCTACCTGTATTTTAGATACTGCAATAAAAAAAATATTATTTTCATAATGTTGACATTGAAGATCGCTCTCAAATATTCTTAAGGCTAACAGTGGGAACAAATTTTAACTATGGAAGACGTTAGGTGAAGGAATAAAATGTCAATGGAACAAATACATTGTCTAAGTTTCCATCACCTTCCCATACAAAGAGCATACGTGCCTTGAAAATCAGCATTAAATATTCGAAACTTGAACAAGAATTATATCTGTGAAATTAAATAGCCATATCATCGACCGTATATGTATTTTCTTAAAACAACGTCTGCTAATTACTTTACTATTGTTCACCCAATATAAGACGGAAGAGACACTCAAGGTAGATTAAAGTTTAATATTAAGTTTGTTCTAAGTGGGCAAAAAGGGGGAGTAAAAGGTGAATACTATGAAAATATGGAGAATAGAAAACGGTTGACCCTAGAGTTCAAGAATCTAAGATTATAGTGTTAGAGGAAACATCCCCTTGGGAGTCGGTGTTTCTTGGGAAGAAGCTGGGGGAGAATTTTACTCTTACCAAACAAATACAATGAGAAGGGGGATGATTTGATGCCATTTATGTGGCATGTCGATTCCTAGTTGTGAAGGTCTGAACTGGTGGAGCTAAAAATGTAGTATGTTAGAACACCTATCGTCGAATAGCGAGCAACTTTTGGTCTGTGTGGAAAGAGGTTGTAGGGTGGAAGATAATTCTTCACTCAAAAAAGCTGCCTTAATAGCTTTCGAAATCTGTACGGCAAACATCTTTTTTAACATTTAATAATGACTACACTGTATACAGTCGGGGGGATAAACACCCCAGTATCAACATTTATTCAGCAAAACCGTAAAACTTATTTGTGAAAGGTAAAATTATTATCAGATCTGTTGTATACGGTTAATTTACTAGAATTAAAGGGAACTGTTTTTTTTTTATTATTCCGACAAAGCACCAATAATTTTAGCACCCAAGAAACGACATGTCCCTTATTTGACAACGATGCATTTCCTTTGTGGGCTTAAATACGTTGATGTAAATAACGACATATTTCATAAATAAATATATATATATATATATATATATATATATATATATATATATATACTTAACATATCCTTTGATATTACCAAAGGCCTAGTTTTCAAAAGAAAAACATTAATGTCCGAAAGCTTCAATTTTACGTATTTGCCTTCGAAACGAGGATATATATATATATATATATATATATATATATATATATATATATATATATATATATGTATTTGTGCATTTAGGCAGCAATCCTTCTTTCATGCACATTTCATTGAATACGACAGACAAGGTGTTTTTATTTAGTTTTTATACAATTTCTCATGTGATGTAATAATTTTCTTTTTCTTTTCAGTTGATAAATTATATCAAAACTGTCCGAATGTTCTTTTTATCGGAGCTCTTACGGATAATACATATAAAGACATATATATATATATATGTGTGTGTGTATGTGTATATATATATATATATATATGTGTGTGTGTGTGTGTGTGTGTGTGTGTGTGTGAATATATGCGTGTGATAACGTACATATGCAGATGGGACAAATATGTTTATTTAATTTAGAGTGTAAACAAAACAGTGCCCAATGTAGTTAAACAGAGCTATAAAGTATATGTTAAATATGTATATACCTACGTTTGTAGTGCAATACATACATACATATATATATATATATATATATATATATATATATATATATAAAGTAAGAACAGTAAGATATATAATCCGGTGTTCTTATAGATATTTTTATTTTTACAAAATAGTGCTCAATGTAATTACAAAATAAAATTTGGAGCTTTCAGCTTCCATTTTTGAAACATGGTTAGAACTGTGTAGCGAAAAAAAAACATTTTAAATCAATTAATTTATAATATATATATATATTGTTAAGTAGGTAGTATTATTTGGATAGAAGATGTTAACAAATTGCGACAGCTATTAGGTATATGTGATTAAATATACTTTAATGTTTCGAATAAATATTCAGTATTATTATTGTTTGGTTAATAAGCATTATAACATAGCACACATAGCTATATTGTGGAAAAAAGGAACTTTCATCGACAACAGCTTGGGGATAGAAGGCGTGGGTCGTGGGGTACAGTCCTATGGGTCAAGGAAACTCTGATGAGTTCACCACAGAATTTGTGACGAGCGGCGCAATTGGTATGACGTTTGCGTCGTATCGTAACGGTCCGTGTTCAATTCTCAGTAGAGGATTCGCATTGTCGATGTGTCCCATATATAGGACGAAACGGTCTTCCAATGTCTTACTACATTCTGTTGAGGTTTCTTCTAGACACGATGAATTACTTAATTATGGTTATCTCAAAACCTAATAATTTCCATCTGTCTTTTGGCCACGTGTACCTTTCAATAAAGGTGCAATTAATTTACAAATTCATGAATTATTCATGCAAAAAACTAATACAAAGGTTAATGATTTTATTGGCGAGAAATCCATTGTCGCAAACAATTCAAATAATATACAAAAACCCCGAACCTGTTTATGAATGAAAAGATCCTTGTTTTTATAAATTTCTGTTGCATTAGTTCTTATTTTTACTACAAGCTTTCGTCTGTTCCTACAGACATCTTCAGGTATGGAATAGATATTTGTACAAGAACGCACAATTGTAAAATTTTAAATCAAACTCAGCGTTGCTACTGCACGCTCCAAAAACAATAATTCATTTCTAATAGCATTTTTCGGATTACAACAATACATATATTTTCGTTGTCCTCTTATTACTGAGAGTAAAAACAAGAACAAAATCTATTCCATACCTGAGGATGTCTGTAGGAACAGACGAAAGCTTGTAGTAAAAATAAGAACTAATGCAACAGAAATTTATAAAAACAAGGATCTTTTCATTCATAAACAGGTTCGGGGTTTTTGTATATTATTTGAATTGTTCGCGACGATGGATTTCTCGCCAATTAAATCATTAACCTTTGTATTTGTTTTTTGTATGAATAATTCATGAATTTGTAAATATATATATATATAGACATTTTTATGTTTATACATTCTTTTTTATAGATACAAGTATTTAAGTAAATACTCTGTTTATAATAAACAGTATTAAACAACATTTACCGGCCTGAATGTCCGAGAAATTTTCATAGAAAATATTCGTCCACCGACAGGATTCGAACGTGTATCCTATACGGAACCGTCATATAGCTTGACGTGCCTTTAACCGATTTGGCCACAGAGGATCTTTCGGTTAGGAAGGTCGAACTTACTGCTTTTAAACTTCAATTATCCATGAATCTCTCACGTACATTCAAATATAACATATATATATGTACTGTATATCCTATATATATATATATATATATATATATATATATATATATATATCGCTCTTCAGTAATGACTTGAGCGCTCTGGCTGCTGGTTTGGCGTTTATATACATCACCTGTATAATACGTTATAGCATTCCCTTTGTCTGCCGTGCGCCGATAGCTTATGGGTAGAGACTATGACTGATGCCAAATCGGCCGAGTTTCGATCCCGGCTTGAATCAAGCGGATGTATCACCATACTGATACAGCGAATAGGTTGTATCGATCCTAGCTAGAGGCAACTGGACGTCTAGACACACTGATGAGCTGTGATACAGCGAGACAGTCTGCCTGTGGATGATTATATATATATACATATATATATATATATATATATATATATATATATATATATTTATATTCATTGATGCATGTTTCATTAAATAATATAGACAAGATTTGTCTAAGTTCCTTTCATATTGTCTGATAAGCTTAATCACATAATCGTTGAAAGACGAAAGGAAATCACCATATTGATACATATTTAAATCCAATCTAAGTTTTCGGCTTACATAAGCCATTATCAAAGATTACAATTATATTTCAATATATCAAACAATACACGGACTAAACAATAATGATAGTCTGTTTTTTTTTTTTTTGTTTTTGTTTTTTTTTTGTTTTTTTTGCATGAAAAATTTCAAAGCAACGACAAACTGATGGATACGAGACGCTGGAAGCGAAAATCGCACCGCAGCTCCTGACATCACACATGACCACGCGAGAGTCAAAACGAGATGTGTTAAGTATGGGAAGTCGTTAGTATAAACCAATGGCTTCTGTTATGAATTATAGGAATTTTTGTGGAGATTTCATAGTTTATTTTGTTCAGGTTAGCTTTCAACTGTTTTATGTATATAGCTTCAAGAATTTTTAGTTTTTGTTTATTGTTTTCATGTTTAAGTATAGTTGTGTTTTCAACGAGGATTTCCTGGAATATATATAATTCTATCTACCGTACTTTACCAAAAAGGTTTGAGTCAAACTGTGGAATGGTTTTCAGGCACTTTCCAAAGTTGATGCGCACTTGTATCACCTACCTCATTCGATAACATCATAAGAATTTGCATTCTTGACAAATCGATCATATTCCTATCAGGTTTCGATTTAATGGAAGAATAAATCAGTTTATTACTGGCATTTTGAGCGAAAACACTGTCGGTACTTATCTTTTATATTACAGATGAAGATGCTAATTCTTATGGAAATATTTAATCATCAATATAACTCCATTGCTTCCTACAACCACATTGCATCTGTCAACAAGTTTATAGAAACGACGTCTGTAAAATTCTTTAGGTTTTGACGTAAAATACGAAACCAACTGGTATTCAACCTCTTCTCAATATCAACCATAGACCATCAAAGTGGTTCTGTAAACCTCTAACAATTCATAATCAGATGGGGCAAGCTTGGGAGGATATGAAGAATGAAACAATCTCTCGAAACCTTTCAAAAGATGAAGTTGTTTGACTTATTGTCGTACAGTTCATAATCGATGGTTTCTTGAATATTCCACCATAAACTCAACATGATCTTCTTTGGGTGAAGTTTTCTTCTCTCAGTTGCCGCGCAGCTCTGTTTCCCTGGTTAATCCACTGACGATGCCTATACCCAAAATTTTATAAATTTTAGTTTTGCAAAAGTCTGTAGATTTTGTATAAAATACGAGATCAACTCATATTCAACTCTTAACGTCAAATCTCTCTCTCTCTCTCTCTCTCTATATATATATATATATATATATATATATATATATATATATATATATATATATATATATATATATAATTTTTAAATTCCTTGAGGAACATTGGGCTGCAAAGATATCATTGCAGTTTCTGTAACAAGCCAGTTTTTAAGTGAGTAGGTTGTTAGACTACTGCACAACCTGGAGGATCAGGTTTAGAATTCAGGGTTGCCCTTCTCCTAGACTAGTTGCCAGCCAAGGCTATAGAACACGGTCTGTCCTGGTATTTACCTAAAGCTGGTGGGAGAAGAAGAGGATTCATACCTTTCCCAAGGATATTAAAAATGTAATGGTTTCGACTGGAATTCGAACTCGGCTCTCCGATTCCTCAGTCCGAACAGTTATTCACCTTGCCTCTGACTTTTGCTTGCTTGCTTTTTTCTTTCTTTCTTTCTTTATATATATATATATATATATATATATATATATATATATATATATATATATATATATATATATATATATATATGTGTGTGTTTGTATGTGTGGTGCAGTTCAATTTATATTACAATGAATCATTCATACAAAAAGTAGATTAGTAACGTGAATGCTATAAAATGGCGAAATAACTTCGCAAACAAAATTTTAAAGGTGCATTAACCTACAAATCACTCGATGAATAAAATAACGTTTAAAGTTATATATATATATATATATATATATATATATATATATATATAATACTTTAAACGTTATTTTAGGTTGATATTCGTATTTGAATAGGCATTCAGTTTTTTTTTATTGAACAGTATCTTTATTTATTTCCGTTTACAGGGCTGAGTGTTCGTAAAATTCTATTAAATACAGATTTGCTCTCTCTCTCTCTCTCTCTCTCTCTCTCTGTGTGTGTGTGTGTGTGTGTGTGTGTGTGTGTGTGTGTGTGTGATGATTCGAGCTCATATTCAACCTCTTCTCTTGATGTCAAACTTAAGCCATCCAAATGGTCCTGCAAACTTCTAAACAAGTGATATTCGGGTGGAATACGGTCTGGAGAATATAGATAATGAAATAATTTTTTCCCAACCGAAATCCTCTATGAGACTTTTAGACAATTGTGCTATGTGAAGACGGACATTATCAGGATGAAGGATTTCTCTGTGGAACGAAGACAGAAATTATCACCAACACTATTGATGATCAAATGACAAAAAAATGGGTTCTGCGTCGGAAAATTCGTACATCCTTCTGGTTAATAAATTAATCCTTCGAAAATAAATATTTAGCGGTTTTGAGCCAATAGGTTTCGTTCCAGGCGGCAATATAAATAAAGAAAATAAAAACATGCTTCGTGATCCCCTTGAAGAATATATAAGCAAAATCACCAGGCCAAACAATCAAGTAAGGAGATATATGCAACATCATAACAGCCCGGCTTTGAAAAGAGGTAATTTTCGACTATCAATAACATCGATGGAACCTGATATAAAGAAATTCGCTAAGCAGTATCAACCACAGGAATCTCATTGAATAAATATGCCTTTCTTTTTGTTTCTAATCATGTACTTAAATTGGTTTATTAAAATTTTTAACCAGTACGTATAAATAAATGCTGCAGTGAATTCAGTTGCCTGAAGAGCTCTGTTCCCCATGACCTCGACCATGGAAGAAATATTGTAATATTATAATACAAGATATTGGTCAATAAAAATTATTATTATTATTATCATTATTATTATTATTGTAGAATAATTTATTTGCATTAAATTAGTTTTCTTTAAAAATAAAGCTGAATTATAAAATATTTTTTGATTATTAAAATAAAGCGCAGGTCTACGTTTTGCTTTTCCAACGTTTTATCTTGTTGAATCAGGATTTAGTAGTGTTTCTCAACTGTTATCAAAAGTTCGCAATAGACTTGACATTGAGAAAGGAGCTGATCTTCGCCTATCATTAACATCGATGGAACAAGACATAAAAAAAAAACTCGCTGAGCAGCATCAAACACAGGGAGTTCATTGGATAAATATGCCTTTCTTTTTTTTTCTAATCACGCACTTAACTTAAATTGGTTTATTAAAATTTTTAACCAGTGTGCATACATAAATGCTGCAGTGAATTCAATTGCCTGAAAATCTCTGCTCCCCATAGCCTTGACTATGGAAGAAACCTTGTAACATTGTAATACAAGATATTGGTCAATAAATATTATTATTATTATTATAACTGTAGAATAATTTATTTGCATTGAATTAGTTTTCATCTAAAAATAAAGTTTCATTATATATTTCTTTGATTATTAACACCTCAAAATTTTTATTAGTGAAAAATAGAATGTTGTTGTCTTATGTCAAATAGACATTAAGGGGTCCACCAAGAAAAAAAAGGAAGGAAAAGGGGTTCATGGTTAAAAAAAAAAGGTTGAGAATCACTGCTCTAGATGACCTGCCTTCCTGGGCTGTCTAGTTCCAGCTCCACGAATCAGCTGGTCATGAGGCGCCAGTTTTCCACCTGCGCCTATTCTTGGAGATTAACGTAGTTGTCAGATATTACATGAGATGCAACCATTTTATAGACAGTGAAAACATCTCTCCACTAAAAATAAAGCTGAATTATATACTATTTATTGATTATTAAAACCTCAGAATTTTTATTAGTGAAAAATAGAATATTGTTGCCTTATGTCAAATAGACATTAAGAGGTCCACCAAGAAAAAGAAAAAGAGAAAAGGGGTCCATGGTTAAAAAAAAAAAAAAAAAGGCTTGAGAACCACTGGATTATTGTCTAACAGTTCATAATGGATAATTCCTTTAATATTCCACTATAAACCCAACATATTTAGTTTTCCTCTCTCGGTTGCCGAGCAGGTCTTTTCTTCCCTCAACGGATCCACTGACGACAGCGTTTAACATTCTTGCAAATGATCCATTTCTCGTCACCGGTAACAAGCCTCCTGTCTAAAAAGGGTACTTGAAGTTGTCGCGCAGGCAATGACACGCAAGAATATTCTTTCAATGGAGTCCTTTTGCATGACTCTCTCTTGGCACGCCCTCTAGAGCAGTGGTTATTAACCTGGGTTCGACCGAACCCCAGGGGGTCGGTGAAGGTCAGAACATATCAATGACGAATACCTCGACGAAATCATTGAACTTCAACAGAGCCAGGTTCAGACTCTTTAGAATAACAACGCTCTCAAAGATTTGGTGTCACCCTCTTATTGCTAAGAAAGTCCTTCATATCGTTTGTCATGACCCATGTTTGCGAGCAATCCTTTTTGAAGAGGGTAGATATGAAAACGAAGACAAGGAACAGACTTTGTTGCGCAAATGATATGAGAGTGACACTTGACAAGGTGAAGCCACACATTTCTGAACTTGTCTGTGAAAGACAACAGCAAAAGACACATTGACTTGCAGTAGATATTTATTGTTATTTTTTTGTGTGACAGTCATGTTTTGTGCTTCGATCATAACGATTTTGCATGGTTCATTTGTGCACTAATAAAATATATACCTCTGATATGAAAGGAATTTGCTTAAAATAAATAAACAAAACTTGTCTATATTATTTAATGAAACATGCATCTATATATATATATATATATATATATATATATATATATATATATTCTGCAACTTATGTCCTAATAGTGGATATATTGGTGAGTCTGAAAACAATTTTAGATTTCGTTTTAATAACCATAAACAAACAATACGTCAAAACAACCCTTATTCCCCCATAGCTAAACACTACAATCAATCAGGACACATTAGAAAACTGCAAATGTTTATTAATAGATTCCGATTTTACTTCCACATTCACACGCAGAAAAAAGAAACATATTGGATTTTAAAATTAAATACACATAAACTAGGGTTGAATAGGGACTTAGGTGTTTTAAATTTTATAAATATTTCAGTAGTTAAGCAATTTTTTTTTAGATAGTAAAAAAAAAATTTTTAAATATTTATGACAGTTAGATTTAAGTTGGGAATATCCGAACAGTGACGTTCCATATCACGTGACGTCCGCGTCTCGCGAAGGACGCTACTTGCTAACAAAACAGTAATTTTAATTTATTTATAACAAACAGTTATTTCTGATGAAAAATTGAGGACAATTTGAAATATCAAATATATATATAAATAAATAAATACTTTCATAAAATAAAACATTATAATTTTCAATTTGAAACTTTTATATATATATATATATATATATATATATATATATATATATATATATACCCAAGTATATAATTGGTGTATACGGAATGAATTTCAATAACATTACCCGTATTTTAAAGATTTGAATAGCTATTATAACATTGTCATTCTAGCTTTTGTAACAATGTTTTCCCCTTGCGAAGGATCGTTAATTTGAAACTTTTAAAACCATTTATTTTATATTCAACATCATCACTTGATAAGACACCAAGGGTGTTGAAACAAAATGGCTATTTTTGTAGTGATTTTATAACATATTTATGTTATAAATTCTTTTTTTTATAAAAAATAATTATATATATATATATATGTAAGCAAATATGTGGATATAGATCCGACAGTATGAAGAAAAATATGGAAAAACAAAAATCCGAATATGCAAGTATGCTGTTTTAATGTTGTTACAATGTCGACGTCAGACTTTTCGGTCTAGTAGACCTTCTTCAGGACATAGTTATTAAAACATAATTAAAATTAGACGATATTCAAGTCAACATGACTATGTCTATCGTCTTTTCATGTTGACTTGAATATCGTCTAATTTGTCCCGTATTTACTTCCATATAAGAAATTAGATATTACAACGCATTTGTTACACAAAAGTAGAAAAGAGCATAAGACAAGGAGGAAACGTCTCACCAGATTTTTTTTAAGCGTTTCACCCCAAGCAAGGGTGGAAGCCACTAGGACGCAAGGGGTTACAGAAGATTTAGAGCAAGATCAGATAGGAGTGATAGAGGAAAGGATGAGGAGAAGTATAGTGGATAGATCCAAGCAACTGGAGATGTCGATTGACATTACATTTGAATAGTTGGAGATTATAGCTATCAGGGAAATTGGAATAGGAAAGGGAGTTTCACAGGCGAGAGGTGCGAGACATAAAGCTATTGGAGTAGAAGAGACGGCCACATTTAACAGTTTCAACAGTGAAAGGATGAGAGCAGGCTGCCAGCCTCGTAGCGCGCTTGAATTCTTGAAGTCTGGGAACCAGCGAATGCAGCTCCTAGAACCACGTCTCTATTTCTTCAAGTCTATTGTTCAGATGTGAAGAAATTGTCCAGTATTCACTTCCATATAAGAGATTAGATATTACAACGCACTTGTTACACAAGAGTAGAAAGGGGCATAAGACAAGGAGAAAACGTCTCACCAGATTTATTTAACCTTTACTGATAGAACCACGTCTCTATTTTTTCAAGTCTATTGTTCAGATGTGAAGAAATTGTCCAGTATTCACTTCAATATAAGAAATTAGATATTACAATGCAGTTGTTACAGAAAAGTATAAAGGAGCATAAGACAAGGGTGAAACGTCTCACCAGATTTATTTAACATTTACCGCTCGGAGATATTTAGAGAAGAAGAAATTCGACTATTTTTTTTTAAATTTTATTTTCCTCCAAATCCGCGAATATTTTGTGCGTTCTAAGTACTGAAAAATCCTTTTTCATCCATAATGTTGAATCTGTTAAAATTATTGAACATTTTAACAAGTAAAATCCGAAATAGATGTTAAAATTATCGCAAAACATTGTTGATTTATTTAAGATGGAACGATCTATTATGGCATAATAATAACGTTTGAAGCAATATATATATATATATATATATATATATATATATATATTATTATTATATATATATATATATGTTATTATGTATTATTCGGACTGTTGTCCTCGTCTTTGGTGCAACATTCACGACGTTTCGGCCGGCCTTCTTCAGGTGAATGAAATTTCAAACCGAGTTCTTTATTTCGTCCTCCAGGGTAGATTATTCTAGTTCCACGCGCCATGTTTCTTCAGGATGTTGCAGAATCAGTTATCTCCCTTTAATTAAATTCTCCAAGTTCATATTCACCTCTGACATGTAGCCAGGTAGTAAACTCTTTGAGTGAAATCACTGGACTGCTTCAACCAATGCTTTTTCACCACTGGGCCCCTTTCCTTGAGGACATCTGAATATGAATCTTGGGGAGTTATAAACCTAATGTCTCATTAACGGTTCAATTTTCCAATCACCTGAAGAAAGTCGGAGCGTAGAACTGCCGAAACGTCGTGAATATGGCAACTAAAGATGAGGGCAACAGTCGAAACAATGTAAATAGTGTTAATAATTACAATATCCCATCTTAGAAATATAGACAGATATATATATATATATATATATGTATGTATGTGTGTGCATATTTTGTTTCTCTCTCACCCACTCTGCATATATCTATCTATCTATCTATCTATATATCTATCTATATATAGATATATATATATATATATATATATATTTATTAAAGACATTTTTATGTTTAACGTTCTTTTTTATAGATACAAGTATTTAAGTGAATGCTCTGTTGATAATAAACAGTATTAAATAACATCTACTGGCCTGAATTTTCATAGAAAATATTCGTCCTTTGACAGGATTCGAACCTTCATCCTATATGGAACCGTCATTTACGCGGACGTGCCTTTAACCGACTCGGCCCAAAGGAGTGTTCGGTAGGCAAGGTCAATTTACTGCTTATAAACTTCAATCTTCCAAAAGAACGTTAAACATAGAAATGTCTTTAATAAATAAATTGTCGGACTTTGTCCATTTCTTAATAATATATATATATATATATATATATATATATATATATATATATATATATATATATATATATATATATATATATATATATATTAAAAATAAATCCGTTGGTATATAATATAAAATATTAAAACTGATCCACGAAAAGAGCTCAATGTATTTATTATTACAGAGCAGAATTTAATTTTTTTAAAATAAAATCCAAAATCACGTCATATGGAGAACAAGCTTATTTCAACTGACGAAAAAGTATGATTCGTCAGTCTTATTCAACCCCGGTATAGACTGAGTTCGTGTCGGAATTAGAAAATTAACTCTGAAGGCTACAAAAAAAAAAAAAAACTATTATAGAATTTATCCATTTCAATGTTTCAGTCAGATGAAAAGCATATGCCAGTGGTTACGGGAGGGTGTAAGGTAATAGTCGTAAAAGGAAGAGGTTTTATAAAATTAAACCCAGATATTAACCTTATGACATTAAATTGTGGTTATATGAAGAAACAAATGTTAATTGAAAACTAAGCTAGAAATAAAAAGGAGTTTTAAAAAACTTTAAAAATACAAAATCACACTTAAAAGTACTGTTCCAAAGAGAAGCTATATTTAAAAATAAAATATATTTAAATAAGTCATATATAAATAATTTATATTTAAAAAGAAGTAAACCTATATTTAAAACTAAGTTATATTTAGTTATATTTTTTGTCGGTTGAAATAATCTTATTTCCCATACGAGATGATTTTGGATTTTATTGTTTATTAATATATATAGTGATTTTCCAAGCGTAGCTTAGATGTGGCAAAAAAACAAAAGTAGGGGACACCCAGTGAGGATCGAACTAACTGCTCAGCCGTAATTGTTCTAGCTAGACAAGCTTGCTAACCATTACAACGCCTGGAGGCGCCTTATATATATATATATATATATATATATATATATATATATAGAGAGAGAGAGAGAGAGAGAAAAGCAGAGAGAAAGAAATGTATATATATATATATATATATATATAT
The DNA here is from genome assembly GCA_903632075.3 of Acanthosepion pharaonis. Taxonomy (NCBI): domain Eukaryota; kingdom Metazoa; phylum Mollusca; class Cephalopoda; order Sepiida; family Sepiidae; genus Acanthosepion; species Acanthosepion pharaonis. Next base: position 27,967 of record CAHIKZ030001217.1, read on the forward strand.
ATAGATAGATAGATAGAGAGATAGATGAATAGATAGATATTGTGAGCGTATTTCACTCACTCTGCTACACATATACACACATCTCTCTCTCTCTCTCTATATATATATATATATATTTTTTGCCTCTCTTTCTCTCTCTCTATCTCTATATATATACATATATATATATATATATATATATATATATATATATATATATATATAGAGAGAGAGAGAGAGAAAAGCAGAGAAAGAAATGTGTGTATATATATATATATATATATATATAGATAGATAGATAGATAGATGAAGATAGATATTGTGAGCGTATTTCACTCACTCTGCTACACACATATCTATATATATATATATATATCTTTTGCCTCTCTCTCTATATATATATAGAGAGAGAGAGAAAAGAGAGAGAGAAAGAAATGTGTATATATATATATATATATAGATAGATAGATAGATAGATAGATGATAGATATTGTGAGCGTATTTCACTCACTCTAGTACATACATACACACATATCTATATCTATATATATATATATATCTTTTCCTCTCCTCTCTCTCTCTCTCTCTCTCTATATATATATATATATATATATATATATATATATATATATATATATATATATATATATATATATATATATATATATATATATATATATGTATGTATATATATATATATATATATATATATATATATATATATATATATATATAAGTGCTTTGATGGTTTTACATTTTTATTATTATTATATTTAAGCCATTAATTTTCTTTTTCTTTCAGGTCAAAAGCAAAAATGAACATCTTAAAAGCAGGAATAATCGACAAAGATTAAAATCTTCAGGGTTTTCACCGTTTTTCCGGTCAATGATTTACGCCCTTGTAAATGGGGCATCAGCAGAAGTTATATGAACATAAAATTCAACCAATCAGAGAACGGCTCCCTGGCTTGCCACATTCCGATTGGTCTCCGATTGAAGTTTACGCTGGGTTGGTCGATAAATCGCTGACGATGACATTCTACAGGTTAATGGTTCCAGTTTTGTTTGTCTTCGAATAACTTTTATTTTTGGAAAGTTTTCGGATCGACTGCTTTTTCTTTAACAGCGACACGATTCCAGGGATGTGCATAGGTCTCCACAAGGTCTCTTGGGTGGAAATATATTATGTTTCCAAGCGAGTAAATTATGATAGACGTTTTATGTTTATTATACTAATTTTCAATAATATGGTCATTTATTCTATAAAGGGATCGCGCGTTCGAACCCTGCCGGAGTGCACATTTTCTTTGTTAAGATTTCTCAAGTCCTCTGGCCGGTAAATGTAATACACATTTTTTAATATATTGGAGAAACAAGAAGAAATTTAAAAAAACGCATTTATGAGCACAAAAGAGACCTCACAAATAAACAACTTAGCTAATGCACTAGTCCTACATAAAAATAAATTCAACCACAATTTTGATTTTAAAAATGCTACACTCATAAAAAAACAAAAATAACTCGAGAGTGCCGCCATTGAATATTATTCAAATATTAATCTACGCCGAGGCCTTTTCTCTATTTCACCTTTTTTTAACAAAATTACTGCTCTCCAAAACAAACGTACACAACAATATCGTGAAATCAAAAGAAAATGATTGAATCCGTCAACACAGCAATAATAACAATATCTCCACACGTGACAGTAAATGACGTAATTTTCAGTTAACAGTATGAAAATAGCGTTCTCTAAATTCTTCCAGTTGCTAAGGACATTTTGTTTTTTGTTATTATTAGTTACTTTGTTTAAATAAACTCACTTCGTTTTTGCCTTGAGAAAGTCCACATTGGACGAAACGCGTCGTGTAATAATACAGTTTTCCTATTGTCATTTATATTTATAAATATTGTTTAAAGTAAAAATGATGTGTTTATTTCAAATGTGAGTATCATCTAAAAATAATATTTGAAATACCTCATAAATATTCATAATTTATTATTTATATACTTTTATCCGCATCATGGTGGGTGTGCGGATGGAGTAGTGTATAGCGGTTTTGAATGACTCACATTCCTTACGCGCAAATCTCCTCTCCCATACTATGGGTTAAATAGTACGACATGCGTATAGAAAAATCATTACTGTTCTTAAAAATTATTTTAATGCAATATTCATTTGCAAAAAAAATGTTTATAAGAATATATTTCGGCATTTTGTAAAGCACAATGGCTTTGAAACGTTAAAAAAAAAAGTGATGCCATTCTCATCCTCTTGGAGAGTGGCTCATTGCACCATCTGGGGCTAACGTCCTCAGCTGACATGAAGTGGAAAGACTATGTTGAATCCATTGCTAGGTCAGCTGCTAAGAAAGTTGGTTCACTGTGTCGAGAGAGATAATTTTCTCACCAGAATCTATCTTACATATCTGACCTCAGTATTCACTCATATATATATATATATATATATATATATATATATATATATATATATATATATATATATATATATATATATAATATTAGTGGTAAATATGCAAAAATATATAAATACCCATACATGTATATTTTTAGAATAAAAATTCCAAGAGGAAGAATCAAGGTAGAACTCAATGTCCAGGACAGAGTAAGGATATAATACAAAGGCTTAAACACTAATATTCCATGGTCATAATTTATTCCATTGGAATCGTAAATACGATCCAATTCATCAGACCTACAAATTCAAAAGGAAAACAGAAAAAAAAACACTCCGGAAATAAAAACAGAATTTAGAGAGAGTGTAAGTATGAGGGGGAGGGAGATTAAACCTCAACAGAGAGAATATTATGAGAGGTGGATAGAAGGGGTTTAAGTGAGAGAAAAAAAATGAATGTTGTCGGATGTATAAAGATATATTTCGTAGTGACATACACACACCATAGACAATTTAATGTTAGAATAAGAGGGAGGGAAAGACGAGGTGGGGGAGAGAGATGGGGCGAAGGAAAGTGAAATTGAGTTTACTTCTTTTTAAATTAACAGTTTAATCATACTCCAATTGTTTCTTAACACCTATATATATATATATATATATATATATATATATATATATATATATATATATATATATATGGAGGCACGGTGGAGTAATGGATATCAGCTTGGATTGAGGAATCGAATCCATTACATTCACTTACGTGCTAATACCCTTGGGAAAGGTATGAATCCTCTTCTCCCTCCAGCTATGGCTAAAATAGCAGGCAGACTGGGTTCTATAGCCTTGGATGGCAACTGGTCTAGGAGAAGGACAACTCTGAATTCAAAACCTGAGGAGGGTCGTTTGGGGACTTTGTGGCACGTAGTGCACCAGGTCTCTGTATTCGTCTCTTTAAAAAATGTGGATGGTCTTGCACGAAACCTTCACCACTATAATCAATTCTTATATGCAGTCGTCGGTTTCCTGGGAACTGATCTGCTTGACCCTCGTACGTCGGATTCGACGAAAGATCGAGCGATATATATATATACATATATTGATAATATTAGTAGTCAGTATGTATATATATATATATAATACGCCTTAAAATCAAAGATGACCACCTCTGGGGAATAAACTTCTTTCAATAGACAAAATAAAATTCGTTAGTCTCACTCAAACCCGGTAGAAAATAAAACTGACGCCGTTGAACAAGACTGATTAATAGATTTATTCCCTGAGGTGATTTGGAATTTTATTGTTTATTAATTATTTGTTTATTAATTATTGAGCTCTTTTTCTGGATCAGTTTTATCGTTTTATATTACTAGGATCTACTAAGATTATATGCCAACGGATTTATTACCTGTACTATATATATATATATATATATATATATATATATAGATAGATAGATAGATAGATAGATAGATAGATAGATAGATAGATAGATAGATATTATTAGTAGAAATCTAAGTATATAAGTATAAGAAACTATACTCGCTCGGATAACCTTCGGTGTCCTGATTTGCAAATAAACAAGCCAATATCAAAGGGAAAAAAAGTCTAAAAAAAAGAAAGAATAAAGAACATTTACGTTAGCCAAAAATAATTGTCCAGCATCCAAGTCCAAGGCTTAAAGAAAAAAAACCCGATACGAGTAAGCAAAATAACTAAATAAATTGCTCAATACAGTAAGTAGAGCAGACCTAGTTAAACCGAGGGAGCCAGACAAATCTACCAAGGTTTCACCTAAGCGGATCTTGTTTGGCAAAAGGAGAAAGCTTACTGGGAACTTCGGTTTGTCTCCAAGAATATCAGCAGAACGCTTGGAAAATCAGCACCCTAAAACCGTGTCTATCTCTCATTACAAAGCGCTGCCATTTGAAACGTTTTATTCCAATATTAGTAAACACACACTGTGAAGATGGTCTTGAACGCTCTGCCGAACGAATTGATTGGGCGATAGGGTTGCATTTAATCCTTCAGTTTCGATTACGTCCATGAAGGTCGTTTTGAATGTCAAGTCTTCCGATCCAAGCAGGTCTCCCCCGAAGCATTCTCTTCGCTTCTAATCTATTTCGCCCTTTTATTAAAGATCTCTAGGAATATCCTCAGATAATTAAAAAAACGTTTACCGTATATGCCGACGTACAAGGCAACCTTTTAACCTTAACCAAAGTAGGGGCCCGTCTTATACTCCAGGTATAAAATGTGAACCTTAAATCTTGTGGTTTATAACTTGTTAGCACTGGAGATTTTTTTATGGTAGTCTAACCCATCTCTTGGTAACTTTGGACACAAATAGCTTCTACTTAAACAACTTAATTCGCATTGTTATAATAAAATAATAAGTGTAGTGAAATAGAAGTACTCTTACCTTATATAATATGTGCTCTGATTGCACAACAGCAATTAAACGCATATACGTCAAGAGAGAAATCCCAAACCATCGTCACACAATGTAGATTGTAATAGTTAATTAACAATATATCACTTCCTTTTTTCGATGATATTGAACAAAATCCCAACTGAATGTATGTCTCAACAAGTCGTTTAAAGATCGCATTTGAGAACATTGGACCGAGTAGATAATTAGCGGGGAAAATTCATTCAGGCTACCGTAATCACAGCACCCACTCATGAGGTATTGTAGATCGTGGTTGTTAATTGATAATATCTCCACACCGTTTTTTCATGAAGGTCGTTTTGAATGTCCAGTCTTCCGATCCAAGCAGGTCTCCCCCGAAGCATTCTCTTCGCTTCTAATCTATTTCAGCCGTTTATTAAAGATCTCTAGGAATATCATCAGATCATTAAAAATCGTTTACCGTATATGCGGTTTCGTGCAGACTCCTCCCAATTAGGAGGCCGTCTTATAGGTATAAAATATGAATCTTAAATCCTGTGGTTTATGGTAAATTGTTAGCATGGGAGATTTGGGGCGGTAGGCTAACCCCTGCTTCGGTAACTATCGACACAAATATTTTCTTTTGGAACAACTTAATTCACATTATTATAATAAAATAATACAAGTGTAGTGAAATAGAAGTACTCTTACCTTATATAATATGTGCTCTGATTGCATAACAACAATAAAAGATATATTCGTCAAGAGAGAAATCCCAAGCCATCGTCACGCAGTGTAGATTGTGATAGTTAATTAACAATATATCACTTCCCGTTGAACAAAAACACAACTGGATGTATGTCTCAACAAGTCGCTTAAGAATCGCATTCGAGGACATTGGGACGAGTAGTTAATTAGCGGGAAAAATCCATTCAGGCTACCGTAATAGTCTACCGAAAACACAGCACCTACTCATGAGATCTTGTAGATTGTGCTAGTTAACTGAAAATGTCTCCCCACTGTTTTCATTAGAATTTAAATGAAAAGAAAATATATTTACTTAATTTCTTTAATAAATTCAATATAATACATTTTAGAATACCATTCTACGGCGAATGTAGCCTGAAACCTGCATTTTTACTTGCAATTTTGTGAGTTTTCTTATACGCCCAGTGGCCTTGTACGTTAATATATACAGTATACAAATAATATTACTGTCAATGGCACAAAATCAAGATGATCAAACCTTACAGTTGATCTCTCCTCTTCTTCTATGTGCGATCATGGCGCTCCACAACTTCCTATTTCGTATAGCTCTTTACTCCCTTTGGTAAGGCTCTCCTCCAACGTTCAGCTATACATTCAAACAAGATCGTCAAATAAGTGGTTCACTGTTTACCCCCATCTCCCAATATGAACCATGGGGGTTAAGTTTGCCAAGCCGTCTTTCCTCATTTGTATCCAATTTCAATTGTCTTTACCTGATTTTAAAATGTTTTTTTTCTGTTGCCATTTTCCTTAAAGATTCTTTGTTGCTTATTCGCTCTGCCCATACTGTAGAACTGCTTTCTACTTCTTCTAGTTTGTTCCACATCTTCCGGGGGAAATTGTCCAGCATTCACTGTCATGTAGCAGCCATTCTTTTCTTTGTTTCTAACAGTATTTTACCGTTTCTTAGATTCACTTTTGGAATGCTTCGTTCGTTAGTCAAATACAAATACGGAATTTCTCTGTCTTCTTGCTATTGATAGTTAGTCCTTTTATCAGGCTTTCTTCTATCACTCTGTCGAGGAGGTCCCATAATTTTCATTCCGAGTCGTCCATCAACCCTGTGTCATTTGCATATCCTATATTGATAATAAATTCTGGTTATCTTAGGATGTCGTCTAGATAATATTTATCACGCAAAGCTCTCAACAATGAAATGAAAATTACGATTGGTTGGGTTTGGTTTTTTTACAGCATATCAACTTCAAGGGGTTATTTAATGCCGGCAAGACTTTTATTGCTGCTAATAATTTTTTCCTCAAAAATGTATTGATGGTAATAATTTTTTCTTCAAAAATTCATTGCTGGTAATCATTTTTGTTACAAAACTATTGTTGGTATTAAAACCTAGTTTTACATTTTCATAGTGTTTTGACACCAGTTTGGGGGTTAACTATTTGCCCATACCTGGGACCCTAACAGGTGCTACCAGCACGGGTCAAAAATGACCTGGGAATAGTTTATCGTAGTTTATATTAGTTTATCGTCTTACCCAGGGCGCGGATGTAGTTTATCGTTTTACCAGGACGCGGATTTTTTTTTTAACGTCTTACCCAGGGCGCGGATTTAGTTTATCGTCATACCCAGGGCACGGGTGTAGTTTATCGTCTTACCCAGGACGCGGATGTAGTTTATCGCCTTACCCAGGGCGCGGATTTAGTTTATCGTTTTACCCAGGACGCGGTTGCAGTTTATCGTTTTACCCTGGACGCGGGTGTAGTTTATCATCTTACCAGGACGCGGGTTTAGTTTATCGTTTTAGCCAGGACGCGGATTTAGTTTATCATCTTACACAGGACGCGGATGTAGTTTATCGTCTTACCCAGGACGCGGATGTAGTTTATCGTCTTACACAGGGTGCGGTTGCAGTTTATCGTTTTACCAGGACGCGGATGTAGTTTATCGTCTTATCCAGGACGCGGATTTAGTTTATCGTTTTACCCAGGGCGCGGGTGTAGTTTATCGTTTTACCCAGGACGAGGATTTAGTTTATCGTCTTACCCAGGACGCGGATTTAGTTTATCGTCTTACCCAGGACGCGGATTTAGTTTATCGTCTTACCCAGGACGCGGCTGCAGTTTATCGTTTTACCCAGGACGCGGGTGTAGTTTCTCGTTTTACTCTGGACGCGGATTTAGTTTATCGTCTTACCCAGGACGGGTTGCAGTTTATCGTTTTACCCTGTACGCGGGTGTAGTTTATCGTCTTACCAGGACGCGGATTTAGTTTATCGTCTTAGCCAGGACGTGGATGTAGTTTATCGTCATACTAGGAAAACAGCGAATGAAAACGTATATGTCCAAATATCATTTATTGATTCACAACGTCACCATGGTCTGGAGAAGAAGAGACATTTTGTTTGTACAGTAAGGTTCACTTTGTACAGGGCCCAGGAGTCACTCGAGGTAGAGGCTTATCTGATGACTCTAGGCTTGAACAGGTTAAGATCGTAAGTTTTATAGGGAAGTGGTTCACGGGAAGAACCTGTTTGAGTGGGACTTGCTTTTCGCCGATGGTAAAACGGAAGGAATGTAGATGGTTTGCTACTATGTGAGTGGTATGGCGGGGGAAGTATGGCCGTGGTATGGCCGTGAAGGTCAGACCTAGCGAAACCATGAGATGCAGTTCGTCCGAGCACTTTCCATAGAGTGATAGAGCAGTGAGAGAGAAGTTGGAGAGTGGAGAATAATTCGTCCCCCACAAGGACTCTGAGACGCTTCTCTCTTACTCCCCTTATTTCTTACTCTCTCTCTCTCTCTCTCTCTATCTCATTATTTCCCTTTGTTTCATCTTTCCTCTTTTTCTTTTCCCATCTCCATCAATTCCTCTTCGTCTCCTTTCCTATCTCTCTCTTTTTCTCTCTTTTTCTTCCTTTCTCTTTAATATTATTCTTCTTTCTCTTTCTTTCTATTTACGTCTCACTCTCTCTAATCTCTCCTTTATCTCTATCTTTCTCTCTCACTTTCTTTATCCAACGCCTCTCTTTCAATTATCTCTCTTTTTCTTTCTTTCTTTCTTTCTTTCCCTTCATTCCTCCCTGCCTTTTTTTTTTTCTTTCTTTCTTTTCCTTTTCATTTCTTTCTTTCTTTCCTTTCTTCATTTCTTTCTTTCTTTTCTTTCTTTCCTTCATTCCTTCCTGCCTTTCTTTTTTTTTTTTTTCTTTCTTTCTTTTTCCTTCTTGCTGTCTTTCTTTTCTTTCTTCCTTTTCTTTCTTTCTTTCTTTCTTTCTTTCTTTCTTTCTTTCTTTCTTTCCCTTCATTCCTCCCTGCCTTTCTTTCTTTCTTTTTTCTTTCTTTCTTTCCTTCCCTTCATTTCTTTCTTTCTTTCTTTCTTTCTTTCTTTCTTTCTTTCTTTCTTTCTTTCCCTTCATTCCTTCCTGCCTTTCTTTCTTTCTTTCTTTTTCTTTCTTTCTTTTTCTCCTTCTTGCTGTCTTTCTTTCTTTCTTTCTTTCTTTCTTTCTTTCTTTCTTTCTTTCTTTCTTTCTTTCCCTCATGACTTCTCTCTTATTCTCCTTTTCTCTTCCTTACTCTCTAATTCTTAATCTCACTCCTTTTCTTTCTCTTACCGCTCTTTTATTTTCTTGTTTTCTTTATCTTCCTTTCTCTCTCTCTCTTTTTCTTTATCTCTCGAGGTAGAGGGTTACTATAAGGGGCAGTGTATATGGGAAGGAGGGGAGGATAACGGTTAACTCTATACTTGAACAGGTTAAGAGTGTAGTGATCAAGGAAACATCCTCTTGGGAATCTGTTCCACAGAGGTGTGGTTCACGGGAAGTAAACTGTTTGAATGAAACTTACTTCTCGCCGATGGAATACGGGGGGAATGTGGGTGATTTGATACTATGGAAGTGGCGGTCCTAGCCGTAAAGGTTCCGCTTGGCGGAACCAAGAGATGCAGTTCGTCCGAACACTTTCTATGGAAGTAGTGACAGAGCAGTGAGTGACTCGCCACATCCCGCCTCTGTGTGTGTGTGTGTGTGTGAGAGTGTGTGTGAGAGAGAGAGAGAGAGAGAGAGAGAGGAGGGGGGGTTGGAGGTGGAAAATAATACTTCTCCAATGACTCAGGGAAAATTTTGAACTCTATCAAGACTGAGAAATGAGGTCTGGGAAGATCCTGCCCAAACATAGTAACAGTACTCCGTTTTCGGCCTGATATGTCTCTTATAAAGGTAGATGATAGAGGAGTCAGGTACTTACTGACCCGGTTGAGGGAGCCAACCACTTTACCTGCATATTTAGCGATTGATCATATATAGGAATTTCATTTGAGGTCAGGTGTTTCAGGCCTAATATCTTCTCAAGGTATCAGGTCTCCTCGAGGGGACATCGATTCAAACATTTACACTAACTCAAAATAATTCTATATCTGTTTCAATTTTATGACCTGTCTGATTCTCTATATTCACTTATACGCAAGTATTCTTGGGATAGGTATGGATCCGTCTTCTCGAATACTGGACAATCTTCTCAAAGATGAAGAAGGCACCCAAAGCAATCGAAACGTGGTTCTACAGAAGAATGCTGAGGATACCATAGGCCGAACATGGGAGCAACGACGAGATTTTGAAGAGAATAGAACCAAAAAGAAACAACTTATACTTAACTTCACGAAGAGGCAGTTGAAATTTCTGGCACACGTAATGAGGAAAGAGGGCTTGGAAAATCTAATACTCACAAGACGGATAGAGGCAAAGAGGGACAAAGGAAAGCAACGCGTCATATACTTAATGAGCTTGAGCAAATGGATGACAGAACAGGGTTTTGGAGAAATAACAAAAAGAAAAAAACTTATTAAGAGCTACAAGGAATAGGAAGATGTGGAGGGCCATGATCGCTTACATCATGAAAGGACACAGCTCATTCACTCGCAAGAACGGAAATGTTCTTAATATTCAGAATAGGCTTTTGCTTATTTTATTCAAAATTTGGGTACTTTTGATCCCGACCCAACAATAAATTGTAAGTATAAACAAAGGATGTAAGACAAGGATGAGACGTCTCACCAGACATTTTCAGTCTATAAAACAAGACGATTCTAAGAGAATTAAAGGTCCTGTCTGGATTCGTTATTGGTAACCAAATTCTTAACAACATAAGAAGTGAAGACGATACAGAGCTAATAGCCGATACAGAAAAGAAAGTACAAAAACTCCTATAGAAGGCAGTGAAAGAAAGCAAGAAGAAAGGGCTAATCACCAACTCCAAGACGACGGAATGCATGGTTGTCAACAAAAGGGACAGCCTAAAATGCAAATTACACATTGGGGATACCCAAAAATCAAATAAGTAAAAAGTTGTAAATATCTGGGAAATATTTTAACAGAGAACGAAAAGTGCAACACCGAAATCCTAAAACGCAATGACATGGCGTAAGATGCCTTCCAAAAGCTAAACAAAGTATAAAGAAACCGGAAAATTTTGTAAGAAACAAAAGAAAGAATACTGAATTATTATGTAATATCAATCCTCCTGTATGGCAGTGAATGCCGGACAATCTCCTCTCAGATTCAAAGGAAACTTCAATATGGTTCTACAGGAGGATGCTGAGGATAGCATGGGCCGAATAAGTGAGCAACGACACAGAATTAGAGAAAATTCAAACAAAAAGGAAAGTTACACTTAACATCAGGAAGAGACAGTTGAAATTTCTATAGAACATAATGAGGAAAGAGGGCTTGGAAAATCTGATACTCACAGGACAGATTGAAGGTAAGAGGGACAGAGGAAAATAACGCATAATATACTTAGCTTGAGTAAATGGATGGTGGAACAAAGTTTAGGATAAATAACAGAAAAACAACATTTATTAAGAGCTACAAAGAACAGGAAGTTGTAGAGAGCCATGATCGCATACCTTCTGAGGGAACACGGCACACAAGAGAAGATGTAAAAGGTGGGGTAGAAGTACCACCCACAGTTTAAACTGCCACCTGTGTGGTGTGTGTGAACTTAGGCAAGTAATAATGGCGTCATCATCAAGCTAATGTCTTAACATTTTATTTTCAGATAACATCACTTATCATCACGGTTTGGACTGATGCGTACCGCGCGTTTGATGTTGAAACGTTTTTTATTTATTTATTTTTTTTTTTAAAGCCTGATGATATCTGTAATTGCAACAAAGAGAGTTTCTTGTGTTCATTTCATGTTACGTCGGAATGATGCTCTCCCGGATAGAAAATCGATACTACCACCATTTTATTGTTAACTGGGGCAAGGAATGGCACGTTAATTGTAATGCTTCCTAAAAGAATCTTGAGAAACCGTTTTCTACCTGTCTGATTCTCTATATTCACTTATACGCAAGTATTCTTGGGATAGGTCTGGATCCGTCTTCTAGAATACTGGACAATCTCCTCAAAGATGAAGAAGGGACCCGAAGCAACCGAAACGTGGTTCTACAGAAGGATGCTGAGGATACCATAGGCCAAACATGGGAGCAACGACGAGATTTTGAAGAGAATAGAAACAAAAAGAAACAACTTATACTTAACTTCAGGAAGAGGCAGTTGAAATTTCTGGCACACGTAATGAGGAAAGAGGGCTTGGAAAATCTAATACTCACAAGACGAATAGAGGCAAAGAGGGACAAAGGAAAGCAACGCGTGATATACTTAATGAGCTTGAACAAATGGATGACAACATAGGGTTTTGGAGAAATAACAAAAAGACAAAACCTATTAAGAGCTATAAGGGGCAGGAGGATAGGGAGAGCCATGATCGCCTACATCATGAAAGGACACAGCTCGTTCACTCGCAAGAACGGAAATGTTCTTAATATTCAGGAATGGCTTAATATTTAGGAATGGCTCGTTAATTGTAATGCTTCCTAAAAGAATCTTGTTTCTATTAAACACTTGACAAACCGTTTTCTACCTCCCATCAGCATGGCTGATGCTAACCACCCAGAGAGTGACACGTTGCACCTTCTCGAACTAACATTCTCAGCTGACATAAAAGTTGCGTTATTTTGTCGTGCTAGAAAATTTTCCAGGTAATTCGATACAAGTCGATCTATTTACATTAATCGGACTATCTTTGTGGCTATATTTATCACAACGTTTCGGCCTTCTTCAGGTGGTTGGAATGTCGAACTGAACCCTTTCGCTCACTGGGGTAGATAGTTCTAGTTCCACGTGCCAGGTCTATGTTATAAGTTAAATCACCTCTCCAAGTTCTCCACTGCCTTAACCAGGTATTGAACTCACACTGTTACTGGATCGAACCAACGCCTTTATCCACTGTGCCATGTGTCCTTAAGGACATCTGTGTATTAATTTCTAGGCCATATAAACCTAATGTTTTCAGAAATCATTTTTTTACCATTGCTCATATTGTAATTTTTCCTGTTATCATTGCATGTTTTTTACCAGAGCGCAATTTTCGTTGCTATTATCGCTTTTCTCTGGCACTCCTTATTACTGGGTCCCATATTATATTCATTTCTATGCTTGGTCGGCTCTGGAGAGTTTTTTCCAAAAACCTGAAGAAGGCCCGATAGCACAACGGCCGAAACGTTGTGATAAATATGGCGACAAATATGCGGACAATAGTCCGAATAATGTAAATAGTGTACATAATACCTCATCTCAGAAATATAGACAGATACTGAAAGGCCGAAACGTTGTGATAAATATGGCAACAAAGATGAGGACAATAGTCAGAATAATGTAAATAGTGTACATAATACCTAATCTCAGAATTATAGACAGATACTGAAAGGCCGAAACGTTGTGATAAATATGGCGACAAAGATGAGGACAATAGTCCGAATAATGTAAATAGTGTATATAATACCTGATCTCAGAAATATAGAGAGATACTGATAGGCCGAAACGTTGTAATAAATATGGCGACAAAGATGAAGACAATAGTCCGAATGATGTAAATAGTGTACATAATACCTCATCTCATAAATATAGACAGATACTGAAGTCATGTGATGTTGAGAGACCAATTCTTGTCAACAAAGACAAAAATAACCGCCTGTTCCGCGCAAAACCCTGATGAGTAAATCTTTAACAATTACGAAAAGATCAACTGAAAGAATGGTATCAAGTTGTGCAGACATTAAGGACTTTTCAGCGTTCAATCACTTCCGTCAATTTTGATGGTTCTGGGGGTCGTGAGCAACGAGGTGTTGTCCTGGCTGCTCATTTCTTATCCCAGGCTTTAAGGGCCAATACTGCTGACTATCAGAAGACAATGGAGAGGGTTGTGAGTGCCTTGGATATAGAGCGTGAACAAAGAAAATACCAACAAGGTAATGCGCAGTCTCATAAGGCCGAGAAGACCCAAAAATCTCTAAATTATAATCTACATGATCACGTCATACCAAACAGACATTTCTTCAGACCCGAATTCGTTGGACTGTTATGTATTTGGCGTAATAGGCAGTGTAGCCGGAAGAGAAGTCAGTCAAAGATCACATAGCACTATAAAATTTCTGAAAACAGCCATAACTAGCAGAATGTCCAGAATCGATAAGGATTTGCGTATGTCAACGTTTCAGATCACGTATCAATCGTACCACTATCATGCAAGTGGTTACAGAGAGTGAAAGTAAGAATAAATAGGGAGGGTTTACAGAGAGTGAAAGTAAGAGTAAAGAGGGAGGGTTTACAGAGAGTGAAAGTAAGAATAAAGAGGGAGAGTTTACAGAGAGTGAAAGCAAGAGTAAAGAGAGAGGGTTTACAGAGAGTGAAAGTAAGAGTAAAGAGGGAGGATTTACAGTGAGTGAAAGTAAGAGTAAAGGAGGAGGGTTTACAGAGAGTGAAAGTAAGAATAAATAGGGAGGGTTTACAGAGAGTGAAAGTAAGAGTAAAGATGGACGGTTTACAGAGAGTGAAAGCAAGAGTAAAGAGGGAGGGTTTACAGAGAGTGAAAGCAAGAGTAAAGAGACTGGGTTTACAGAGAGTGAAAGCAAGAGTAAAGAGAGAGGGTTTACAGAGAGTGTAAGCAAGAATAAAGAGGGGGGGATTACAGAGAGTGAAAGTAAGAGTAAAGGGGGGTTACAGATAGTGAAAGTAAGAGTAAAGAGGGAGGGATTACAGAGAGTGAAAGTAAGAGTAAAGAGGGAGGGTTTACAGAGAGTGAAAGTAAGAATAAATAGGGAGGGTTTACAGAGAGTGAATGTAAGAATAAAGTGGAAGGGTTTACAGAGAGTGAAAGTAAGAGTAAAGAGGGAGGGATTACACAGAATGAAAGTAAGAATAAAGAGGGAGGGACACAGAGAGTGAAAGTAAGTGCAAAGATGCAGTGGTTACAGACAGTGAAAGTAAGATTAAAGAGGAAGGGGTTACAGTGAGTGAAAGTAAGAGTAAAGAGTGAGGCGTTACAATGAGTGAAAGTAAGAGTAAAGAGGGAGGGATTACAGAGAGTGAAAGTAAGAGTAAAGATGGGAGTTTGAGGAAAGGATAAAAAGAAGAACGGCGATCAAGGCATCAGAAGATTGACATTACATTTGAATGTTTGAAGATTATAGTTATCATGGAAGTAAGAGGAAGGGAGTTCCACTGTCGGGAAGTGCGAGTGAATAATTCTCTGGAGTAGACGTGGCGGTTCCATTTAATTATTTCAACAGTAAAAGGGAAGGACCTAGATGCGAACCTAGTAGCACGCTTAAATTCCTGCAGTTGTGGCACCAGTGAAAGTAGCTTGTCAGAGCAGAGGCCATTAAAATATTCATAGAAAACACACAGGGAAGCCACATCACGTCTGTGAAAAAGTGACTGGAGTCGAGATGCCAGCTCTGATTGGCCGACAAAACGTGGGCTCTTCCAGCGACATGCATCCCGCCCTCTCCTTACGCGCCTATTGGCCGAAAAAACATAGGCTCTTCCAGCGACATGCATCACGCCCTCTCCTTACGCGCTGATTGGCCGAAAAAACATAGGCTCTTCCACCGACATGCATCACACCCTCTGCTTACGCGCTGATTGGCTGATAAAGTATAGGCTCTTCCAGCGACATGCATCACGCCTTCTCCTTACGCGCCTATTCGCCGACAAAACATTGGCTCTTCCACCGACATGCATCACGCCCTCTCCTTAAGCGCTGATTGGCTGACAAAACATAGGCTCCTCCAGTGACATGCATCACACCCTCTCCTTTTGGTGACGATATTCAGTCACCCCTACCACGAGGGTGTCATGTGGCACAAGGCCTTTTTAACGTGGGCACTCCGAGCCCGTGGGCTCGGCCAAAATATGCCCATTGAACCCCTATAAACGGGTTCAGGGCCGGTCTACATCTCCGAAAGAGACTCCACCCTTCGGCGTAGCCTCCTTCGGGTTCATCCCGACCGTAGGAAGAGAGTTGAACCGAACAGTCGCTCAGAAAGTACTGAGTCGACTGACTAATTTTTTTTTAAGTCCCCCCCACACCACCACCACCATTACCACGAGGGCATCATGTGGCACAAGTCCGGTTTAACGTGGGATCTTCGAGCCCGTGGGCTCGGCCAAAAATATACCCTTTGAACCCGTATAAACGGGTTCAGGGTCGGTTTAGTTCCCCGAACGAGGCTACCGTTCAGCCGGTCGTCCGACATCGACAAACTCTCCTTTTGGTGACGGAGACACTCGAGTGTGGGGAGACGGGAAATACCATGTATGCCAATTACACATGTACGTATAAGCACACAAAATATTTTTATGTATGCATACTCTATATGTATTGTATGTATTAAGACGTATTAACATTAACACTCTCACTCAAACTCACTAAAAAACAATTCACTGTTAATAACACATTCACGAACTGCCCCCTTATTCTGTTGGTATAGTAAGCTGAAGGGTGCACATCCTACGCATTCCTCACCATGCGCCCCACGTTGGGAATCATAAATAGGGATTAAAAAATTAGCCGATGTCAGAAGTATAAAGTTGAAGTAGACATTAGAAGGAACCGGAAATCCAATCCTAAACAGGAAACAAGGGATAAACCTCAACTCCTGTTCAAAAAACCTATCTACTCCTACTGAAGGAAGAAAATAAATAAATAATATTTCAGAGTTTAGGTGGAGATGTTAGAAGTATAGAGTTGAAGTAGAATTTAGAAGGAACCGGAAAACCAATCCTAAACAGGAAACAAGGGATAAACCTCTACTCCTATTCAAAAAAAACCTATCTACTTCTACTGAAGGAAGAAAATAAATAAATAATATTTCAGAGTTTAGGTGGAGATGTTAGAAGTATAGAGTTGAAGTAGAATTTAGAAGGAACCGGAAACCCAATCCTAAACAGGAAACAAGGGATAAACCTCTACTCCTGTTCAAAAGGCAGGAGAAAAATGTACCATGAAATCAGTTTTCTTAATCCCCGTGTCTCTTTGAAACTAACGGCCCCTGCCCTATAATAACCATTAAGCTATTGCTGAGGAAGGCCGTAGCGTAAACGGCCGAAATATCGTGAATATAGCAACAAAGATGAGGACAACAGTCCGAACAATGTAAATGTGTATATAACTATCTACTCCTATTGATGGAAAATAAATTAAATCTAAAAAAAAAAAAAACAGATTTTGGGCAGAGACGTTAGAAGTATAGAGTTGAAGTAGACTATAGAAGGAACCGGAA
The DNA here is from genome assembly GCA_903632075.3 of Acanthosepion pharaonis. NCBI lineage: Eukaryota > Metazoa > Mollusca > Cephalopoda > Sepiida > Sepiidae > Acanthosepion > Acanthosepion pharaonis. The sequence continues at coordinate 45,096 of CAHIKZ030001217.1, forward strand.
ACCCAATCCTAAACAGGAAACAAGGGATAAAGCGCTACTCCTTTTGAAAAAACCGGGGAGGAGTGTGAACCGGACGATAGGCAAACCTATCTACTCCTATTGAGAAAAGAAAAAGTAATTCAATAGTAAATAAAAATTTCAGAGTTTTACGCGGAGATGTATAGAGTTGAAGTAGACTTTAGAAGGAACCGGAAACCCAATCCTCAACAGGAAACAAGGGATAAAGCTCTATTCCTTTTGAAAAAAAAAAAAACGCTGAGAAGTGTGAACCGGGCGATTGGCAAACCTATCGACTCCTATTGAGAAAAGAAAAATTCAATAGTAAATAAAAATTTCAGAGTTTTAGGCGGAGATGTATAGAGTTGAAGTAGACTTTAGAAGGAAGCGGAAACCCAATCCTAAACAGGAAACAAGGGATAAAGCCCTACTCTTGTTCAAAAGATCGTACAGGTGTGGGAATCGGGCGATAGGCGAACCTATCCACCCCTATTTAGATAAATAAATAGTTAATAATATTTCAGAGTTTAGGCGGACATGTTAGAAGTATAGAATTGAAGTAGATTTTAAAATGAAGAGTAAACCCCAATCCTAAACAGGAAACAAGGAATAAACCTCGACTCTTGTTTAAAAGCCCGAAGAGGTGTGTCAATCGGGCGATAGACGCACTTATTTACTACAATTAAAACTTATTAAAGCTTACTGACCCTGTTTGTCATTGCTTAACTATTATGATCGAACGAGAAGCGGGATTCTCCGCGTTATTTTAATACTATTCTATAATCCTGAGGGGATCAGTTTATTGCTAACAAAAATCAACTTTTCCAGTTAATGTCCAATAAAATCTTATATTTATACAAATTTACCCATATTGCAATCTATCAATGTTTTAAAAAACTGATAGATTATTTTGTCAAGTCCTTATTATTATTAGATAGTTTCTCTTCCATTTCAGTCAATCAGTCACGTGCCATGCGTGATACACGCTTAGGCGATCATGTAACTCTTGATAAATGACTGACGAGGCAAATTTTTTTCCCGCAGTAGGTTGCCATTTCTTTCTGCGATAGACCAGTTACCATCCAAGGCTATAGAACTCAGCCTGCTATTTATCCATAGCTGGCGGGAGTAGAAGAGGATTCATACCTTTCCCTCGGGTATTAGCACGTAAGTGAATGTAATGGAGTCGACTGAAATTCGAACTCGGCTCTCCGATTCCTCAATCTGAGCTGCTATCCATTACCCCACTGTTCTTTTGTGAGCTGTAGTGGCTCCCCACAACTTCATCTCCTCTGTAGTTCTTTATAGTCTTTTTAGTGTCCTTCTCACTCCTTCTACAATCCACTCGGAAGAAAACAATGTGTCTAGGGTCAGCTAACGTGAGTTAGTGTCGCAATAAAAACACAGTGGAAAAAAGCAAGGTGGAAAACACTTCACTATCAATCAGAAGACAATTCATGTCATTACCCAATTTTAGGTACCTCCACAGATTCCCGAAAACTCAGGTTTAAAATTAATTTAAAAAAATGAAAAATCTTTCTTGAAAATTTTATTTTAGCTTTAATTTCAAACTAATAGATGAAATTTAATATCTGCAATAATCAAAATACTTCGCTTATATTTCAAAACTAATTTAAAACAACTGGAAGGAATTTTTGTTTTTAAATTGCTAAAATTGCTGATTTTAGCGCCATTTTTAACCATATTTTATTCCTTTTATTAAAACAAAATCTTTCAAAAATAAAATGTACGTTTTTGAAATATTATTTGAGGAATATTAGCTGATTTAAAGTTTAATTAACTTGATTTGAAACAAATATTGCTTCTTCTTGGACTCATTTTCTCTGTTGATATAAAGTGGAAAGGCTATATTGAATCCATTGCAAGGTCAGCTGCTAAGAAAGTCAGTTCACTATATCGGGCGAATCTATCTCCAGAATCTATCTTACATATCTACAAGTCTATCATTCTTTCATGCTTAGAATATTGCTGCCACATATGGTCCGATGCCATTGATATTTATCTTGAGCACCTTGATAAGATCCAAAGAAGAATCTGCAATATTATTGGTCCTAATCTGGCAGCTCAGTCTCAGTCACTTTCCCACCTCCGCAGGGTGGTCGCTTTATGTTTTTTTCTGTAAATAATTTCATTTTTAATTGTTCGAATGAGCTCTTCGCTATGATACTTAGAGTTTTTTGTTTTTTTTAATTTACGCGCTATACTACACTGGCGTCGAGATCTCATTAATTTACTGTTGAGCTGGGTAGATGTAGCCGTAAGTTCTATGCTAACAGTTTCTTCTCTCGCACTTCTCGCTTGTGGAACTCCTTTCCGATTCATTGCATTCCAGCCAACTTTGATCTGCAGAAATTTAAATGCAATGTCAATCGATATCTTCTGTACACCTGATTAATCTTTTCTCGTTCTGATCATCATTAATATTTCTGTTTCTAATTCTTCTATACACTGTAACCCCTTATTTACAATATTTGGACTATTTTCCTCATCTTTGTCGCCATATTTATTACAGCGTTTCGGCCGTTGTACGCTCCGGCCTTCTTCAGGTGGTTGGAATGTCGAACTGAACCCTTTGTTTCGCTCACTCGGATAGACTGATAACTGACATCCATGAAACATGGTACGTGGAACTAGAACAGTCTACCCCAGTGAGCGAAATAAAGGATTAAGTTCCACATTCCAACCACCTGAAGAAGGCCGAAACATACAACAGCCGAAACGTTGTGATAAATATGGTAACAAAGATGAGAAAAATAGTCCGAATAATGTAAATAGTGTACATAATACCTCATCTCAGAAATATAGACAGATACTGAAAGGCCGAAACGTTGTAATGAATATGGCAACAAAGGACAATAGTTCGAATAATGTAAATAGTGTACATAATACCTCATCTCAGAAATATAGACAGATACTGAAAGGCCGAAACGTTGTGATAAATATCGCAACAAAGATGAAGACAATAGTCCGAATAATGTAAATAGTGTACATAATACCTCATCTCAGAAATATAGACAGATACTGAAAGGCCGAAACGTTGTAATGAATATGGCAACAAAGGACAATAGTTCGAATAATGTAAATAGTGTACATAATACCTCATCTCAGAAATATAGACAGATACTGAAAGGCCGAAACGTTGTGATAAATATCGCAACAAAGATGAAGACAATAGTCCGAATAATGTAAATAGTGTACATAATACCTCATCTCAGAAATATAGACAGATACTGAAAGGCCGAAACGTTGTAATGAATATGGCAACAAAGATGACGACAATAGTCCGAATAATGTAAATAGTGTTCATAATACCTCATCTCAGAAATATAGAGAAATACTGTAAACCCTTATGTTTTAGTGACTGTACTACCATGCTTAGGATGATTCCGTTTAAAATAAATATAACTGTAAGTTAAATATATCGCAGAAATGCATTTATAACACAGTGATAGCTGTTTATTATTAAAGGTGTTGTCAGGTTGACAGCTTTACTGAGAGCCGGAAGTTTGTCTTATTTTTTCTACGCTGGACATCTCTGTAAACTTTATTTTATAGAATACCTACGGACAATAATGGGTAAGTCCCCATTCACATAAATACAATAGTAAATACTGTATGTTGGTCTGTAGTTGGAGATTCGTCAAATGTGCTGGTCAAATTCTATGCCTCCGGGCAGAGAGGATCCCCAGACGAGGTTATGTCGAAGTGCAGAGTCTCGTTTTAATCGGGGTCTACGAGGAATTTTTGTCCGAGATTACGGGCTTGGATTCCTCACATTAAATTCGGCCTTGTGCCACATCTGACTGCGTGGGGCGGTTGGTAGATATCCTGCAGTTGGAGATTCGTCTCCAGCTGTGCTGGTCGAATTCTCTACCTCCTGGCAGAAAGGATCCCCAGACGAGGCTATGTTGAAAGGCAGAGTCTCGTCTCGGGAAACAGCTACCCGGGGTATTTTTGGACGAGCCTACGGGCTCCGATACTCGACATTAAATTCGGCCTTGTGCCACATCTGACCATGTGAGGTGCTTGGTATATATCCTGTATTTGGAGATTCATCGTGGAATTTACTTGACACACTTCTTTTCTACGCATCGCTGGCGTATCTTATATGTGTTGTTCTTGTCCTAAGTATTAGCGTACATTACCAACCTTCGTATGATTATTCTATTCAGTAACCATATCTAGGTTACAACAATTTATTAGAATCCCCATGACTTGCCCTTGCCATCTCCTATATAACTTGCCTGGGAAGAAGAGTGGCTGGTTCCTACATTCACATGCTAAGAGTGGTTTTGGATATCACTTGGAAAAGATAGTTTGACCAATGTACGGTTGTATATGAACCTTCACCCAGTATCAGAGGTCATCAAAGTGCGTAGATTCCCGGGACATTGCTTGACAGCTAAAAACGAAATTGTTAGTGACAATCTTTTGTGGAATCCTACACAAGGAAGCGTTAGCAAAGGAAAATAAAACAAGATCTATATCAAGTAGGTTTGTAACAACATAACTTGAAATCCCTATGATCACGAACAATATAATTTCATGGCGGCAGAGAGTCACGGGGTGGGGTAACGGGCAAGAAGTGCGACCGGAAGATGATGATGATGATGATGATGATGATTATGAAGAGGACTTGCGTGTTGTTGTATTAGAAACACGCAAGAAGAAAATCCAACTACAAGAAAAATGGCGGACCCAAATTGTCCAACCGAAGATGAAAAGAAAACAAACAAGACCGATATATGTCAACAAATATATGTATTAAACAACAAAGCACATAAACAGTTAACATGTGTGTGTGTGTGTGTGTGTGTGTGTGTGTGTGTGTGTGTGTGAACATTTGTGTTTGTTCTTTGGTGAATGTTCGTACGTACGTGTATGTGTGTATAATGTCCATGGCGTCTTCCACAAATGGGAAGACGCGTATCTTCTAAGAGAGCTTACATTGTAGTCGGTGAAATGAAGAAATGAAAAAGAGAACGAGTTGCCCAGTATTTATACTATAGGGAGAGTGACTCCTAGTGACAATTTGGGAATTAAAGAGGAGCTAACTCCGACAGGTATAGTACAGGAATTAATCTTCGTCAATGAGGAATAACCAATATATATATATATATATATATATATATATATATATATATATATATATATATATACTAGCAGCATGGCCCGGCGTTGCCCGTGCTTGAATCAAAAAAATCGTACGACTCATACAGCAATCACTATCATTTGAATTAAAATATTTTTGCCCTTCCTTGCCTTTAAAGAAGTGCCCTTTGCCGTGCTGATGTTGCTACATGCCTTACTTCTTGCCTATCTCACACTGCTAATTTTTTCTAAGCTCTATACTAAACATTAAATCTGTTACGAAAAAAGAACTAAAAAAAAAATGAACACAAAACGATCAGCTTTAAAAAAGAACTCGTAACTGGAAAAACCGAATGAAAAAACAACAAATACTTTTTCACACCGAACACAGTTCTGCGGAATCAGAATCAACGTTGAGTTTAAGAAAGCGAATGAGCCAAGTGGAGTAAAGTGTCATGCAGATTTAAATTTTTCCCACTTGTGACGAATGTAGCTATCGATTTTTTTTTTTTGCATGCTAGCATGCTAGTTAACATTAGTGTCAGTCAGCTGTTGGCTCTCACGCTGGCCAATAGAATCTTCCTGTCTATTCGTGGCAGCCAGCTATAGGCTCTCACTCTGGCCCAGTACAAAATGGCTGCAAACTACATGAAAACTGCCGTAGAAGCATGAAAAAAATCGATTATTTCCACTATCGATGGGAGTTGGGAAATGCAAAGTCGGTCTTGGCCTTTCTGCTAACTTGGAGCATGTGCATGTAAATTTTGGTGCAAATCCGTCGAAAACTGCGGTCGTGCATTCGTTACACACATCCTGCCTTTTACATATATATATATATATATATATATATATATATATATATATATATATATATATATATATATATATATAAGATTATGATCCCCAAAATTTCGACGAAATTAACAAGGACAAAGTAAAGAAAGTATTACTTACCTAGCAATTATATTCCATTGTGTATTTTGAAGTGATATCCTTTGGTATATGTTCAATGCCTACAGTAGTTTTGTTTGTATTTTTTTTGTTTTTTTTTTCGAGCTTCCACGCATTACCGGAAGTCCTCGTGTATGAACGTGTCAAGCACTTCCTCCGTTTTTCCTGGGATTTACATTATTGCATAAACATAAACCCATTTCATTAGAAATATCACGTAACGATCAAAGAGAAGATTATTATTATTATTATTATTGTCTCGAAATGCTGATCACGGGTTATCGAAGCTACCGTCCTTCAACATCGCTTCCGCTGGGTGGGGCACGTGTATAGAATGCGTCCAAATCGACTCCCAGGTATCATCCTGTTTGGAGAACTCACCAGCGGCAAGAGGCTACGCGGAGGCCCAAATCGACGCTTCAAGGATCAGGTGAACACATCCCCAACACAGGCCAAAGTCGATCCTGAGACCTGAGAAAATGTTGCTGAAAATCGGCCTTCCTGGCGTAGAATCATTCGATGGGGATACGAGACTTTCGAATCCAACCGTCAACATGAAGAGGATCTGCGACATGCTCTCAGGAGGGCCGGAATCATTCCTCTACAAATCCTGCTCACAACTCTTCAGGAGTAGGCTGGGTCTTCACAGCCATCTCCGTAAGCGCCACCAGAGGGGAGAAAGAGAATAAGGAGAAAGGACGACGATCCCGGTGCTCGGGTGAGTACTGGTGCCGACGACGACATAAGAAATTGTCAAAGGGAGAGTCCCAAATGTGTTTGGGCGATAAGGGAAACAATGGAAAGTGATGCCTTCTAAGTGAGAAAATTCGATCGAATGTGCATCCAGTCAAGTAGTTTCCTTGTTAAAATCCAGGGACAGAATTGATAGCAAATTGAAGAATTTAAATGCCGACGTCTTGAAAACTGAAGAAAAAAACACCAAATTTAAAAATCGCAGTGAGAGATCGTTAATTTCATGTAGTCTGCGGTTGTTGTTTTTTTTTAAAAAAAACTTTCCAGTATGGCGGAATGTTAAATTTGTTTTCTTTTGAATTAATAAACGAATTTGACCGTGTTTCATTTTTTTTAACAGAGTTCGGTATCATCTGCATATTCATGTAAATAAATGGTTTGCAAATCCAGTAAGGTAGTTTCCTTGTTACAATCCAGACACAAAATTGATATTACCGTGTAAAATTATAAAACGTGGATCCGAAACTTGAATAAAAGTCATCAAAGTTAAGATTTTCATTTAAGCCTGAGAGATCTTTAGCTCCATATAGTTACGTATTTTTAAATTTTTTTTTTGTTTTGTTACGTAAGTTTTGTTCATATTGTCGGAATGTTAAATTTAACTTGTTATTAATTAATTAATTTCCCTGTGTTCGTATTTTATTCTTTAACAGAGAGAGAAAGAACTGGAAACTAAAAAAAAAGACTTTTCTTTTTAAGTTTTTTCCCCCCTCTCATTTAAGCGGGCCCTGGACAAATCACGGTTAAGAATGACTGACCTAAAAGACGGTAATCTTATAAAAGAACAACAAAGAGAATTTATCTAAAGTGTTTTTTGTCAGCCCGAATGTTTTAACTGGAACGCCGACTCTGTCTATTCTACCGGAAGTGGCTTCTACAAGCGCGGTCCAGTGTTACTAGATGCTGTGACGAATTCTCAGTGCGCCGTCCTTTCGTGTAATCATTGGTAATTTCAAGAGGTGAACAGTAACCCATCCCAATTTGGCGGGAAAGTTGCGAGGTGGGTTGGCGTTGAAGATAGAGGGGACGGGGAGACAAAGGAAAAACAAATTAAATTACGAAAGCAATTTATGTCATGTTGGAAACACGCAGTTACAGAAGAACACACAGACAAACACACACACATAATATATATATATATATATATATATATATATATATATATATATATATATATATATATATATATATATATTTTACTGAATACAACAAACAAGAGCTTTTATTTATTTATCCGAGCGTTCTTTTATTCCATGCGCATTCGGCTATATACCCACTCTACACCTTTCTGACCATAGCTCAATTAGATCTCATTTAAATATTCCTGAAGACCTACTGGGCACTGTTCGTAACAGACTTGTTAACAACACTAATATAATAGCATCATCTGCATGCAAAAAAAAAGGCCTTATTAATAAAAAAAACAAAAAAAACAACACTTAATAATATTAACTTTGAACATGGACATTATATCTTGACCGTGTTTTGAAAAATGAAAACATTTTATAAAACATACATACAACAAACTATTTCTTATTTAACAGTTAAAATATTTGATCCTTGAAAATGTCTAAATGTATAGCCGAAAGCGCAGGGATAAAAAGAACATTCGGATCGTTTTTATATAATTTATCATCCGAAATGAAAAAAATATTAGATCGCATGATAAATTGTATAAAAAAAAAAACTAGATAAAAGCTCCTTGTCTTTCGTATTCAATGAAATGTGCATGAAAGAAGGTCTGCTGCCTAAATACACAAATATATAATATATATGCATTTATATCTATCTATCTATCTATCTATCTATCTATCTATCTATCTATTTATATATATATATATATATATATATATATATATATATATATATAGGTAACTATACTCGTTTCGAAAAACCTTCGAATTTTTTATTTGCCAATAATCAAATCAATCACGAAGGAAAAAATGGCTTTAAAAAAAGACATAGGGACAATGAAAGTCTGTCGAAAAATCGCACCGATACAGGTTCAAAGCCCAAAGAAAAAACCCCGGCACGAGTAAACAACTAACTAACAAAAGAGCTCAACACAACCGTAGAGCAGACCTAGAAAAACTTAGTGAGCCAGACACCTGGGTAGGTTTGTCTGGCTCACTAGGATTTTATATATATATATATATATATATATATATATATATATACAAACGTGTGCACAAATATACAAAAATCGATTAACATGGAAATATAAATACACACAAGTACACATCCACAAATACACACATTTATACAATCACAGACACACACACATATATATATATGAAATACACGCAGACACACACACACACATATATAAACACACTCACACACACACACACACACACACACATATATATATATATATATATATATATATATATATATATATACAAGTATATAATTGGTATATATGGAATGAATTCCAATAACCAACAATTATTATTCTTAAAAGAGTGCTCAATACAAAGTAGAGCAGATATAATTATTATTTATAAAAAAATTATAACATAAGTATGTTATAAAATCACTACAAAAATAGCCATTTTGTTTCAACACACTCGGTGTCTTATCAAGTGATGATGTTGAAAAGAAAATAAATGGTTTTAAAAGTTTCAGATTAATTAACGATCCTACACTAGGGGGAAACATTGTTACAAAAGCTAGAATAACCAATCAAAACCCAAGTATAGAAAGATTCAAAAGCTTGACAACGAAATATATATACATGTATTGTCAAATGACCGGATATATTGTAGCGTCTTGTCGAATGTAATTTCAACGAAGAAATAAATTGCATAAACATATATTTTTTCTCTCAATAATTTTGTAGATTTTTAAACTTAATGGTGATTAAATTTGGATTTTAAAATTGCCAGTTTTTAATTTTAATATTAAATTTTATCATATAATTTTATAATTATTGGTTAGTATAAATAATTTTAATATTACACGTATTTTAAAGATCTGAATAGCTATTATAACATGATTTCGTTGTCAAGCTTTTGAATCTTTCAATACTTGGTTTTTGATTGGTTGTTCTAGCTTTTGTAACAATGTTTCCTAGTGTAGGATCGTTAATT
>CAHIKZ030001217.1:60000-67500 GCA_903632075.3 Acanthosepion pharaonis
CATGAATCTCGTCTACCTAACGCTCCTTTGTGGCTGGTCGGTAAGGCACGTCAGCGAAAAATGACGGTTCCGTATAGGATGCAGGTTCGAATCCTGTCAAAGGACGAATATTTTCTATGAAAATTTCTCGGATATTCAGGCCGGTAAATGTTATTTAATACTGTTTATTATAAACAGAGCATTTACTTAAATACTTGTATCTATAAAAAAAAAAAAAAGAACGTTAAACATAAAAATGTCTTTAATAAATAAATTGTCGGACTTTGTCCATTTCTTAATATATATATATATATATATATAGGGTGACCAAAAAAAAAATTGGGAACATTTAAACAATCCAATAAAACCAAGCGTGATGGAAGTAAAATATTTTATTCATAGTAATTGAAACCTTTAAACATGCCAATTAAGAAACAATGAAGGAATTTCCATTTTTTAAAAATTACGTCCTGTAGATGGCGTCCTCCTGTACGAATGCATTCTTGAAATCTGCTGTTGAGATACCTCATTGACTGCTGCAACATCTCGGCTGGGATACTGTGAATTTCATCTTGAATTCTAAATGGCGAAATGTTTCTTTGCTCAAGGTTACTGTCTCGTAGTGTTACCACTTGCTCATGTCTGGCAATACGCACTTCAAAAATTCCCGTTTTTTTTAGTCACCTGTATATATATATATATATATATATATATATATATATATATATATATATATATATATATATATATTTGGATGGATGAGTATTACTGCGGAAGTGAGGGAGTAGCGGCGCTATATTGAGTCTAGATCGTGTCTTCTTCACAATAGTTAACAAATAATGGCGGAATAGTTAACAACACGTCATATAGTCTGACGTGTTAAGTATTCCCTCACTGAAAACTGCTGGTTAGCAATGCTCAAATTTCAGTGCTGAACTAATGTATCGAGAAAGATTGTCGAAATCTGTGTTTGTAAAGAGTAATTTTAGCTTTGCTAACAGGAAGTTCTCTCTGGTTAAATAGTTAATAGCGCGTCAAGTTTCTATGACGGTCTCCATGTGGGATACAGGTTCGATTCCTGTCGGAGAACATATATTTTCTACGAATTTCTTGAAGATTGACGGCCGGTTAATGTAATTAATAATGTTCAATTAAAAACAGATCATTTAATCAAATAAGTTGTATCCATAAAAATAACGTATAAACAGAAAGTATATTAAAATATTTGTTGGATTTAATTAATTAAAAACAGTACATTTATTTAAATAAGTTGTTTCCATAGAAATAACATGTAAAGAGAATACACACACGCATATATATATATTGTGTATATTTAGGCAGCAATCTTTTATTCATGCATGTTTCATTAAATAATAAAGACAAGTTTTGTCTATTTATTGTAAGTAAGTTATGCCAATGGCTTCCCATACTTAATACTTCTGATTTTCACTCTCGCGTGGTCATGTGTGACGTCACCAGCTACGAGGCGATTTTTGCTTCCGCGTGTCGTATATACGAGTTTGTCGTTACTTGGAAATTTTCATGCAGCAAGGGCGGACTATCATTGTTGTTTCGTCCGTGTGTTGTTTGATTTATTGAAATTGTCATCTTTGATAATGGCTGGTGTAAGCCGAAAGCTTAGATTGGATTTAAACATGTATCAATATGGTGATTTCCTTTCGTCTTTCAACGATAATGTGATTAAGCTTATCAGACAATATGAAAGGAACTTACTTAACATAAATAGACAAAGCTTGTTTATATTATTTAATGAAACATGCATTAATACATATATATATATATATATATATATATATATATATATATATATATATATATATATATATACACACACACACACACTGCGTGCCAAATTATTATCAAGATAACTTTTTTTTTCTAATATTTCAAAAACCGTCCAAGCAATTCTTGACATCTCACGACATTACAACAGATGACATCCTGCAATTAACAAATTCTATGGATCATCGACTTCTTCAAGTAATTTCAAAACAGGGAAAGCACATTCCCTATTAATTTGTTTAAAACTGTGCCTTTGTTTGTATCTGTTATTATTTGTTTGATTATCTTATTTATTAGCTTCTTTTGATCATAAACATTCACGTGCAACATTAATAAACGTTTTGTTTGCTCAATTCTGGGAAATTGACTAAACCTTTTTAATAATTTGGCACGCTCAATCACCGTGCTTATAACAAATATGGCGCCAGTTGGTTTACATTGTGCAGATCAGTAAGAAAATTTCAGTGATTGCGCAGATCAGTCTTGACAATATTGTGTGAAAAAATTGTGTGAATTGATTGGACTGTTTTGAAAAATATTAGATAAAAGTATATATATATATATATATATATATATATATATATATATATAATATAATATAATATAATATAATATAATATGAAAGGCTCAAACACTAATGTCCCATTGTTATAATTTATTACATTGGAATCGTAATCATGATCCAATTCATCAGACCTACAAAAATATATATAAATATAATATAAATATAAAATAAATAATATAAATCTAAAAAGCTAGGCAAACCTACCTAGGTTTCACCGAAACGGATCGCCAGGGAAATACCAGAATTTCCCTGAGGATCCGTTTAGGTGAAACCTAGGTAGGTTTGCCTGGCTTTTTAGATTTATATTAGGTTTGCTCTACTTCGTGTATCGAGCACTTTACTCGTTTTGGGGGTTTTTTTCTTTGGACTCTGTGCTTGAACTCTGGACGATTGTTTTCGACTTAGTTTCATATTCTTGGTTCTTTCTTCTTTTATTGTTTTCCTTGGGTACTAGTTTGTTCCACTGCAAGCCAACATACCCAAGGATTTTGCAACGAGTACCACCATCTATCTATCTATCTATCTATCTATCTATCTATCTATATATATATATATATATATATATATATATATATATATGTATGTGTGTGTGTGTGTGTGTGTGTGTGTGTGTGTGTGTGTGTGTGTGTGTGTGTGTGTGTGTGTGTGTATCTTTGAGTTCTCCGCCTTAATTGTTCCAGATTAGAGATAAAAATCCTCCAAAATGTGTAGAAAATAATTTGAAAGACTTGTTTTTATACATGCGTCTTCCATGCCGATAGAATGTTATAAATTTGGGTATAGAATACTGAATTATAAATTAATAACATTTGGAAAAACGTTCATCAAAATATGTTTCGAAAAAAACATCCGACTATACACTCTGCCTGTTTGGCTTCATCAGATCGAAGACGATATATATATATATATATATATATATATATATATATATATATATATATATATATATATGTGTGTGTGTGTGTATATATATATATATATATATAAACGTGAACATTGAAGTCAACACTCCAGAGGTGACAGGCTGTTTCATACTGGATGCAATCGTAAGGTCGCCGATTGCGTCCAGCATTAAACAGCCTGTCGCCTCTGAGTGTTGATTTCAATGTTCACTTTTATATTTACATACACTCTGTCTCTGATACTGAGCACTTTATCCTAAAATATAGCACGCCTTAAAACGATATTTCTTTATTCATATATATATATATATATATATATATATATATATATATATATATATAACAAATATTTTTGATGTTGAATATCTTTGTTTAAATGTCTGTATAAACGCAATGAAGATGGCTCAATTTCATATCACGTTTTGATAGGAAAGACTGGATCAATTCAAAAATATGTTTGGAGACGCCATAACTTTTCATCTTATGGAGAAAACATGTATGCTAAACCCAAAAGCTTTTTAGATGTCCAAAGCTACACATTACTGTTACCATAGAAGTTATTGTTACATCTAACCATTTCAACTGTATGACGATAGATCTTTGCCGGCAACTTTGTACTGTACTTAAAGCAATAAATTCTAATTACCATAGAGGAGTACTCATCAGAACGATTACCATCTTATAACGATTGAATAGGAAAGACTGGATGAATTTAAAAATATGTCCGTAGACATCGTAGCTTTTCAGCTTGTGGTGAAGACCTGTATGCCAAACCCTGTCAAAGGCTTTCGAGATGTAAAAAGCTACAGCCCGGGTTTCACCGTTTTTTTTTTTATCTAGAAAATGATAGGCTCTTTCCTCAGTTACACAAAATTCGCTTCAACGGGCGTCTAGCAGTAAAGAAACCTAACCCTAAACTTAACCAAAAAACATCGAAAAAGAAGACTGAAATAGTAAAAAGACTATCTAACAAAGGATGCTGGAAAATGGTAAAAAGTAATTTAGTGATGAATTCAAAACATTTAAATGTATTCTCTTTGAAAATTTTGTTATGTGTGCCCTGGTATCTTCATTTTCTTCTACGTGTGCAGTTACTTAAAAAGCTTGAGAAACACTGCTCCAGATCATAATTTCATGCTGTGTATTCTTCTGATTTCATTAACTAATATCGCCTATGAGTGATTGATTCTGATTTAAATTCTATATATTTTCCCTCTAGGGTGGGGTGCTATATAACTTCCTTCCATAGGCTCTTTCCGTAATTACATAAAAAATCGCTTCAATGGGCATCTAGCAGCAAATAAACCTAACCCTAAACTTAATTTCATGATGTGTATTCTTCTGATTTCATTAAAATATCGCCTATGAGTGATTGATTCTGAGGTAAACTCTCTATATTTTTCCCTGCTATATAACTTCCTTCCATAGGCTCTTTCCGTAATTACATAAAAAATTTCAATGGGCATGCAAATAAACCTAACCCTAAACTTAATTTCATGCTGTGTATTCTTCTGATTTCATTAACTAATATCGCCTATAGTGATTGATTCTGAGGTAAATTCTCTATATTTTCCCTCTAGGGTGGGGTGCTATATAACTTCCTTCCATAGGCTCTTTCCGTAATTACATAAAAAATCGCTTCAATGGGCATCTAGCAGCAAATAAAACATAACCCTAAACTTAATTTCATGATGTGTATTCTTCTGATTTCATTAACTAATATCGCCTATGAGTGATTGATTCTGATTTAAATTCTATATATTTTCCCTCTAGGGTGGGGTGCTATATAACTTCCTTCCATAGGCTCTTTCCGTAATTACATAAAAAATCGCTTCAATGGGCATCTAGCAGCAAATAAACCTAACCCTAAACTTAATTTCATGCTGTGTATTCTTCTGATTTCATTAACTAATATCGCCTATGAGTGATTGATTCTGAGGTAAACTCTCTATATTTTCCCTCTAGGGTGGGGTGCTATATAACTTCCTTCCATAGGCTCTTTCCGTAATTACATAAAAAATCGCTTCAATGGGCATCTAGCAGCAAATAAACCTAACCCTAAACTTAATTTCATGCTGTGTATTCTTCTGATTTCATTAACTAATATAATATGAGTGATTGACTGTAAACTCTCTATATTTTCCCTCTAGAGTGGGGTGCTATATAACTTCCTTCCATAGGCTCTTTCCGTAATTACATAAAAAATCGCTCCAATGGGCATCTAGCAGCAAATAAACCTAACCCTAAACTTAATAGAAGACTGAAATGGTTAAAAGATTATCTAACAAAAGATCCTGGAAAATGGCAAAAAGTAATTTTAGTGATGAATGCAAAGCATTTAACTGTATACCCCTTAAAGCCGTGATATTTTCAATTTCTTCTAGGTGGGTCGTTGCTTAAAAAGGTTGAAAAAACACTGTTCCAGACCATAATTTCATTTTATTCCCCTTCTGATTTCATTAACTAAAACCGCCTATGAGTGATAGCTTCTAAGGTAAACTCTCTATATTTTCCCTCTAGGGTGGGGTGATATATAACTTCCTGCCATAGGCTCTTTCCGAAATTACATAAAAATCGCTTTAACGGACGTCTAGCAGCAAATAACCCTAACCCTAACCCTAACCAAAAAACATTGGCACCGAAGAGTGAAGTGGTCAAAAGAATTTCTGAAAAGAATGCCGGAAAACGGTAAAATGTAATATTTAGTGATTAATGCAAAGCAGAGTTACATTCTAATACAAGAAGTCCTCAGGAAGGAACATACAATGCCTGATAAACTACAAATACGGTAAGATTTAGTGGTGGACACGGAATAATATGGATTGAACAAAAAAGATGACAGAAGAAAATTAGTAAAAGTTGATGGAAGCCTAAATGGCGAAAACTATTTTTGTTTACTACAGTCTAATCTTCAAGCTGACGAAAGAAGAAGGGGAATATATTCAGCAAGACAGTACCCCACGCTAGATATTAATTGCCATAAAAAGGTTTCTTGTGAATGGAGATATCCAAGTTTTGGGAAACGGACCAGCACAAAGCCAAGATCTCAATATAGTTGAACCATTGTGGTGGGAAATGAAGAAATAACTGCACCAACAAAAACCATACAATTTTGGGATTACTGCCAAGAAATCCCAATGCGTTCAAGCATGAAACAGATTATCACCGCTTGGTGATGACCGCAGTGTCCACTTTCATATTATACACACACACACACACACACACACACACACACACATATATATATATATATATATAGTTAAGTTATGAAGAACTTGATTTTTTTTTTCATTGTTGGAAGTGTTACCTGATGATCCGAAATCCTTTAAAAAGGATTTTGGTGAAATAAATTATTGTAATGGTACCTTAAAGTGTCTGTTTTTCATTAAATTTTATATATATATATATATATATATATATATATAGAGAGAGAGAGAGAGAAAGAGAGGCTAGGAGTTTCATACACAATGCAATCTTCAGGTGCTGAGTACAGTCTATACTCAGCACCTGAAGATTGCGTTATGAAAGAAATTTTGAGTCGTGCTATCGGTGAGGAGAGGGATAATATATATATATATATATATATATTATAAATTAATTAATTCAATTTTCTGTCTATTTTTATGGATAAAAATTATTTGATTGAATATTCTATTTAGAATTAAACAGTATTAATTATTACGATAATATTATTATCCTGAATTTTCTAGAAGATAGGATTCGAACCTGTATCCTATACGAAACTGTCATATCGCTTGACATGCTTTTATCGATTGAGCCACAGAGGTCGTTTCGGTTAGTAGGGTCGATTTTACTGTTAATACTGGAGACAAGGTCGAATTTACTGCTTATAAACTTCAATCTTCCATGAATCTCGTCTACCTAACGCTCCTTTGTGGCTGGTCGGTAAGGCACGTCAGCGAAAAATGACGGTTCCGTATAGGATGCAGGTTCGAATCCTGTCAAAGAACGAATATTTTCTATGAAAATTTCTCGGACATTCAGGCCGGTAAATGTTATTTAATACTGTTTATCATAAACAGAGCATTTGCTTAAATACTTGTATCTATAAAATAACAACGTTAAACATAATAAAAAATGTCTTTAATAAATAAATTGTCGGACCTTGTCCATTTCTTAATATATATATAATTTTGTAGTTTTTAAACTTAATAGTGATTAAATTTGGATTTTAAAATTGCCAGTTTTTAATTTTAATATTAATTTTTTCATATAATTTTATAATTATTG
>CAHIKZ030001217.1:72500-82500 GCA_903632075.3 Acanthosepion pharaonis
TCGGGGGTGGCGGTCGGAGCTGATATGACGAATAAGAACCCTGAAATCAGGGATGAAGACGGCTTTCATCACTGATGACCACCTTCAAACATCTGAATGTATTTTGCGATATATATATATATATATATATATATATATATATATATATATATATAACTGTTTCGCTGTATCACCACTCATCGATGTGGCTAGATATCCAACTGCTTCAAGACGGGATCAAAAAACGAATTTGACATCAGTCGGAGCTTTTATTTCTGAGCTATCAGCTTGAGAGGAAGGCAGATTTTTACGCACTTATTCTTCGAATAAACCTGCCAATGGCCGAGAGGACTCAATTCATAAAAAGCTTTGCAATATTAGCAATAGTAGTTCATTGTTTACATATTCGCGCTTTCTCTCCAGAGTGCTCGACCGGAATTAAATTATACGGGGGCGTACATATTGTCATCCACAGACAAACTGTTTCGCTGTATCGTCGCTCATCAGTGTGGCTAGACATCCGATTGCGTCAAGCCTGGATCGAAACCCAACTGATTTGACATCAGTCGTTGATTTTACCCCTGAGCTATCAACGAAGTATGGGCACTGATGTGAACAATGAATGGCGACAATATGTGTCATGCTTGACCGCAATATTCAGGCCATGTATGTTGTTTGGTACCTCGACTATATGCTGATCAAGTGGCTATTGGTTAGCAAAATGGCATCCCCAATAACTGATCATGGTATATTTACATACGCTCTGAACCTGATATTGAGCACTTTTACCTATAAATATAGCATACGTTAAAACGATATTATTTATCATATATATCTCTTTCTGTCACTCCTCTGTCTATATATATATATATATAGGAGACCATTGCATTAATTCCTGAGTCATGTTGTATATATATATATATATATATTTAGTTTCAAATGTTTGAACTCTCGTGGCTTTTTCTGCTGTCAGAACCCAGCTTTACATCCATAGAACAGTATGGAAAACACCAGGGACCTGTAGAGCTTAATCTTAGTTGGAAAGTAGATGTTTTTACGCTTCTAAATCTTACTGAGTTTTGCCATTACCGATGTTGCCATAGCCAGTCTGATGTAGACCGTCCATCTTTGGTAAGGGTAATGCTATGGATTTAAATAGAAAGAAGAAAAGAGAGAAGAAGAAGAAGAAGAAGAAGAAGAAGAAGAAGAAGAAAAATTACAACACCACACAGTATCCCTCTACCTTGAGTGGCTCTTGTTTTGTTGTTGGTTCAAGTGCTTTCGACCATCACAGCCACTGTCAAAAACCAATGTGCTGTCTGTGTCATAGCTAGGATTCCTTTGTCCATCGTCGCAGTAAATTAAATAACCTTGTTTATATATATATATATATACAACATAACACCCTTCATAATCCATAGCCCAAATAAGTAGTTTAAATACCTTACATAATAGATAACCCTTTATGAAGTCGTCAAAAAACAAACGTTACGAAAGTTTTTCTTTTTTTTATATGCACAATTCCCTTTCATAATAAAATAAAATAAAATAAATAAATAAATCTCCATAGACAAGCAAACTAGACGAAGGTTAATACACCTTCCGTTTCATTTTAGACACCCCCACCTTTCTCCGACTTGACATCTTGAAAGTATCTCTATACCGCTACTTATTATTAACACCCTACACTCGCCTACCCAATTTAAACAATTCGCCCTTGCTGTTACCATGGAGATTTTGATTTCAATTTTTAAAACAAGTAAATTTCAGATATACGTTATTCCAACAAAAATTTCGCTTGAAGATGGAACGGGGCCCATTTTAATTTAAACTCAATTTAATTTAAAGGATTATATTGAAGTTTTCGGCTCTTGTTTTGAAACATGAGACCTCTTATGTAGCGATTTGGAATCATATTTTTAAATAAATAATTATATATATATATATATATATATATATATATATATATATATATATATATATATATATATATATAACCTAGAAAATATTACTGAATGAGGAATAGCCAAAACAGAGGTTGGAAATGGTAATATCAACAAAATACAATACTCGCCAGCGGCGTAAACTAGGTAAACCAATATTAATGGTGGACTCCTTAGCATATTACCCCGATTACAATATTGTACAACGTAATTATGAGGATTGGAAAAACCCATTAGTGTTCATAGGTACGGTATATAACACTATCTATCTATCTATCTATCTGTTGTAACCTAGAAAACATCAACAAATACAATGCTGAAAACCTTTTTGTCGTTGATAATGTGACTTCGTCCCCCCCCCCCGGTCGCAGCGTCGACTGTGTCGTTCGATCCCGTTCGCGACGCCAGCTGTTCGCTCCTCGCTGCTCCAAGTGTGACGTTCTAACCCTTTGGTTAGATGAATACCAGCCTCGTCGTTCCCAACCCGCTTCCAACGCCTGGTTACCAGGGTAACTGCACTGATCTCCGGTCTGCCTACCCACGTTGTGATTAGATCTTTAGACAGACGGGATCAAACAGGGATTGGGCCGTATGCAAGCTGAGTCCAACGGGGTGATACACACAGAAAAAATAAAAAACTCACAAGGTCAAAAATATTGAAGAAAAACAACTTTTTATATCTAATTGCTCGTTACACAAGATTATTCCTACCTCCCGACCCGTTCTGTGGACTGTGGCACCACGCTTCTACCAAGCAACTTTAAGGCTTCGAGTTGCCTGCTCTCTAGAAATTTGCATTTCGGGGTGTGGTTTGGTTTCAACACTGGGCGCTGATCTCTACCTGTCGTTCACGGCTGATCTCTCTCGCCGTCCGTGGCTGCAACTGTTCTCTTCAGAGTCTGATTTACTGTTCACTCATCTCCGCCGTCAGTGCGCGAATTAACTTCTTCTCTTCGGCTTCGGTTAGACGAGCTTATTCACTTCGGCTTCGGTTGGACGAACTTCTCTTCTTAGGCCAAACGGACCGGCCTTTCTTGCCCGCAAAGGGGCGAATGAACCGGGCCCGCCGTCCGTGCTCAAACTCCCTCGCCGTCCGCGGCGCAACTCTGATTTCTGTCCGTTGGGGTCCCGCTTTTATTGATGCAGTCAAAAACGGGTGGGTCTGTCGGCGCCAGGGTTTGATTTTGATAATTCTAAATACGTATCCACCTTCTTATTTCTGATTAGGGATTTTCCATTTTCGGTAACTTACTTTCCTCCTACTCCCTTACTGTGCCTCTGGGGGCGTATACCCGCTTCCCCGCTCCTTCGCACGTCATGTGACCGCTCTCGGCCAAATGGGGTCCTGGTCGGGTGTCTTTCCTCCTCCTTTATGTATCATGTGACCGCCTTCGGCCAATGAGGCTCTGGTCGGTATCTTTCCTCCTTCCTTCGTGACGTCTTTAATCGGGCGTGGACAATCCGTGGCTTCGTTCTGGGGGAAGAAACACCTTGGTTAAAGAAACAAAATTTAAATTGCCCTTTTCGTACGTGACCGAAATGACGCTCTCGGTTTCTTTTTACACGCGGTATTTGTCAAACAGTTTATCGCTAATTGGATACGATCTAAGAAAGGTATTTCTCAGACCTGTTGGCGTTTCTCTGAACGCAACAAAAATATTTCATTCTCCTCCGGCCGATAATAAAAATCTGTATTATCTCAAAAAAACGCCATCACCTTGGGTGGCTTTTTCCAACTCTAGAAATTCTCTGGGTTTTGGTATTAATGGTTTGTTTTCATATCCTTAGATACACTTCCCCCATCCCCTTGGACTTTTACTATCATCTCAATGACACCCTTTTCATTTGTTACTTATCAATATTTTTTTCATTGTCCCTAAAATTCGTCTCTCCAACCAATTGATAACAAACTTCCATTTTTCGTGGACACGGAAGTAGGTCAGGTGTTTGACCGGGATATCTTCCAACATCTGTTATGTATCAATCGAGCGTGTGTGTGTGTATTCGCTTATGACCTGGTTTTCGTATTATATTTTTTTTCTTTCTTTTTCTTCTTCTCTTTCTCTCTCCCAGATCGCTTGAACGCAATTAAAGAATTATTCTCAAAACCCAAATATTTTTCAGCTCTAAATAATTATCAAATGGTTGACAAACCGCAAAAAACAAATCATATATTTATGAATATTTCCTTTCAGCCTGCCAACTTATGCATGGTGCCACAATAAAGACCAGACGACATGCGTTGAACGGATATCATCATTCGTTGAAAAAGGCACCCCTACCCTACCTTACCTTAACCTCATTTCCAAAGTAACTCATATTTTGATACAATAGTTGTCAGTGAAAAGGAATACCCTGCAACCCCTTGTTAAAATGATTGGATTTCCCCGTTTCCTTAAAAACCAATATTATGAATGTACGAGTTTATAAAACTCAGTAAATTTAAAAATAAATTATTCCAAAATCCGATTGAAAATGAAACATGACAAGGGACTTTAATTCAATTCTATAACTGAATTTGAAGTTTTTAGTTTCTGTTTTTGAAACATGGTAATTCCTGTGTAACGATGGAACCATATTTTTAAATTAATAAATTTATATTATATATATATATATATATATATATATATATATATATATATATTAGGATACTAATACAAAAACATGTTAAAATCGCTACAAGTTTTAACACCAAACATCCGAAGAGATAATTTGTGGTGTTGAAACAGGATTGAAATCATGTAGCGATTTTTAACAAGTTTTTTTTTAAT
This sequence comes from Acanthosepion pharaonis, assembly GCA_903632075.3. Taxonomy (NCBI): domain Eukaryota; kingdom Metazoa; phylum Mollusca; class Cephalopoda; order Sepiida; family Sepiidae; genus Acanthosepion; species Acanthosepion pharaonis. The sequence goes on from CAHIKZ030001217.1 coordinate 77,194, forward strand.
ATATATATATATATATATATATATATATATATATATATATATATATATATACAGGTCATAGAACTGCATCATGAATTTACAACCTGCGTCTGCTATTCCGCGACCGTTACCGTCGCATAGCAATCTTCTATGTTAACAAAACATAATATCATCTTTAATGGTGAATATCTTTGTTTAAATGTCCACATAACCGTTCTGAAGATGGTTCATGTGAGCCGAAAGGTTAAATCAAGGAACAGCTCAGCAAACATACGAAGTTATGAACGGCTCATTATCAAACATAATAGACATTCGTTGTCTGTTATATTTAGCAATACATATATATATATATATATATATATTAAGACATTTTTATATTTATACATCCTTTTTATAGATACAAATATTTAAGTAAATACTCTGTTTATAAGAAACAGTATTAAACAACATTTACAGGCCTGAATGTCCGAGAAATATTCACAGAAAATATTCGCCCTCCGACAGGATTCGAACCTGTATCCTATACGGAACCGTCATTTAGCTTGACGTGCTTCAGGCCGGTAAATGTTTTTTAATACCGTTTATTATAAACAAATCATTTGCTTAAATATTTGTGTCTATAAAATGAATACATAAACATAAAAGTGTCTTAAAATAATTGTCGGACTTTGTCCATTTATATATATATATATATATATATATATATATATATATATATATATATATATATATATATATATATATATATGGGAGGATATGATATGAATTTTAATAAAGGATTACATGAAATATACACATTTTCGTATGAATTTAATTAAAATTTAAGCCGTCATTTTAAAGCAATTTATGAAGACGAAAATATATAGAAAGTGCTTTAACCGCTATATCATCTACAGTAAATTTGCGTTCAGTTTTTACAATATTTCACCTTTCTTGGCAGATCTTTCTATTATTTCTACCATAATCATCTTCATCATCAATTCCTTGACAGCTTCAATTGGCGTGGGGAAGAGACAAACAACCACCTCCGGGATATGATCTGTTGGCGGTGGCTCTGAAGACTTCCGGCATTGTCATGTCCTTCTACTTTTTGATGTTGTCTGACAATAATGCCTAAAGAAATATAGGATCTTTTCTGTTAATATAAAATAATATAAAGTTATTTATCGCAATTATTGATTCACCACAAGAAATTTTAAATCAATGTTTGTTTGTTGCTTTATTAAATTTTTGAGACTCTTTGGAAATTATAAATTTCAAATCAAAATTTGTTTAACTTACCTCGCTACATCACCAAACCTCAGAATGAAAAATTATCAAAAATCAAGGAGTTATTCATATTTCGTAAGTGTGGATGATATTCGACGTACTTACAAGGAAAATTTTCAATCCCCCTCACCAAAAAAAAAAAGAAAAAAAAGAAAAAAGAAAAAAAAGAATCAGGATGAGCGATGTAGACCCCACGATGGCAAAGGTCAACTCAACTGCAGTGCAATGGAAGGACCTCGCTCTGAGAGAATTTGGCGCGAATATTATAAATATAAATTGTTTTTATTTGAGGCTAAATTAATATTTTGGATTGAAGTAACAGAAAAACTCGAAAAATATAAAGATTGCAGCCTGACGTCGACTTACGACCAATCCTGGTCGTAAGTCGATCTGAACAGACTTAGTTGCTTTTATTAGATTTTTTTACTCTCGAGATAAACGGAATTTGCACACAGACTTATATTGTTGTATATTTTTATACTTCTATGCAATATTTGAACATAATTTGAAGACTGAATGATAATGGAGATATTGTGGAAATATTGATAAATACTGTTTTTTTTTCTTAAATGGCACTATTATCTAAGTGTTGAAAAATAGTCAAGCAGTGACGTCAATCATGTTTGTCAAATAACTAGAAAGACCCGTGATAATTTCACGGTTTTCCTATTTGAAATTTCTGATGAATCTTAATTCTTCAGTTAATAATTGAATAAGCTCATGGCGAGTTCTACGACAATAAAAATATCCGTAGAAATTCCCCTATCGCATCGTTAAATTTTTGAGCTTAACAACTTTAACAAAACTAGAAAGACCCGTGATAATTTCACGGTTTTCCTATTTGAATTTTCTGATGAATCTTAATTCTTCAGTTAATGATTGAATAAGCTCATGGCGAGTTCTACGACAATAAAATATCCGTAGAAATTCCCTTATCGCATCGTTAAATATTTGAGCTTAACAACTTTAACAAAACTAGAAAGACCCGTGATAATTTCACGGTTTTCCTATTTGAATTTTCTGATGAATCTTAATTCTTCAGTTAATGATTGAATAAGCTCATGGCGAGTTCTACGACAATAAAATATCCGTAGAAATTCCCCTATCGCATCGTTAAATATTTGAGCTTAACAACTTTAATAAAACTAGAAAGAGCCTTGTTTTGTTTTTCTGCAGACTCAAAGCGGAATATTCTATTATTAATGCGGTATTGTCAGGAGACGTTAAACATATCTTCCTTCTATTTTTATTTTTTTTTTTTCGTTCATTTTCTCAGTGAAACCAAGTAGTGTCATTTCCCCTCTCTTCACGCAATCAAAACTAAAAAAAGGAAACTGTATTTGTTGTGATGTGGGGTCTGGCAAGACACATCACTTAACTTGACAGTCGTGATAGTAATGTTCAATACTCTGCTTGAAAAATCATTACAATACTATTATTACCTCCCTTGGCAATTACCCAGGACTACTTATCATGAATGGATGATATTTATTAATAACTTGGTTCTTATTATAACAACGTTCAAAGTCGGTTATATAGCCCTGATATGACACATATTATACAGTCATTGAAAAAATTATACACTTCTCAGTTACGTGCGCGGCGACGTTGGGAACTATATTTTTTCGTGCAGAATCCCCAGAGAGGATTGAACTTGCTAGTAATGTTTAAAGATATTGGGTTTAGATTTCGTTTCGTAACGGTTTTCAAGATTACAATAAAGAGCTAACTTCAGGCAAAACGTACAAGATATGGAACAATACCGAGAAAAATAAGAAAGGAATGATATTTAATTGTCTTCAAAATGGATGTAAATTTGATGTCGGTGAAAAAAAAAAATGAGAGAAGAAGCAAAGAAACAAAACAAAATAAAAGACACGTTTTTTTTCTCTCGTCAGCAAGACGTTTGCGACCACGTAAGTCTTCTGTTGTTTTCGTTCCTCGGATCGGAAACGTGTAAGCTGATTTCCATACGACATTTTAATTGGTTGATATCGGTGACGAAACAAGACAGCCAGAAGCGCTCAAAAAAAAAAAAAAAAAAAAAAAAAGAAAGAAAATCGAAAAAGGATAAAAAAAATATAAAAATAAAAATAGAACAAACAAAAAAGAAAAAAAAAAAACAAAACAAATGCTGGATTTGCAAAACGCGTAAGCAAATACCAACAAAAGGTTGATGACATATTGTCTCAACCGAAATTATTAGGTGGACGATTGAAGGGATATTTTTCTTTTTTTTAAATAGAAATTTAAAAAATGGATGAATATTAGAGTAATTTTTTTTTCTATTTCACGTTTTTCACCTTCGAGATTGAAATATTGGACTTTGTTTATCGGAGATTTGAAATCATTTTATTCCCACAAGGAAGAAACGAGACTATTTGAGACAAATACCATCACTTCTATTTTCTCTTTGCTGAGATTTCATTAATTAAATAATAATAATAATAATAATAATAATAATGACATGTCTATCATCATCACCACTACTACGATGAGAGTACAGTCTTTCTCCTTTCCTCTCTTTACTTAATAATAATAATAATAATGGCAGATCTAACACCATCACCACTACTACGATGAGAGTACAGTCTTTCTCCTTTCCTCTTTTTACTTATTAATAATAATAATAATAATAATAATAATGGCAGGTCTAACACCATCATCACTACTACGATTAGAGTACAGTCTTTCTCCTTTCCTCTCTTTACTTAATAATAATAATAATAATAATAATAATAATGGCAGGTCTATTACCATCACCACTACTACGATGAGAGTACAGTCTTTCTCCTTTCCTCTCTTTACTTAATAATAATAATAATAATAATAATAATGGCAGGTCTATTACCATCACCACTACTACGATTAGAGTACAGTCTTTCTCCTTTCCTCTCTTTACTTAATAATAATAATAATAATAATAATAATAATAATGGCAGGTCTATTACCATCACCACTACTACGATGAGAGTACAGTCTTTCTCCTTTCCTCTCTTTACTTAAAAATAATAATAATAATAATAATAATAATAATAATAATAATCGCAGGTCTTACACCATCACCACTACTACGATGAGAGTACAGTCTTTCTCCTTTCCTCTCTTTACTTAATAATAATAATAATAATGACAGATCTAACACCATCATCACTACTACGATGGCAGTAAATTATTTGTCTTTTTCTCTCTTTATTTAATAATAATAATAATAATAACTGGAAAAGGTTCCGTTAGACTCAGTGAAGGGATTCCTCGTACTCATTCCCTAGGGAAATGTAAAAAATTGTACTCACAAGTACAACCAACACTTTACAAGGAGCTTTATCTCTTTAAAATGTGTGTGATATTTGGGATTTGTTTTATTTCCTCAAAAACTGCCCCGTCGGAAAAGTTCACGATGCCATTTCTGACCTTAGGTCTCTAGTTAGGACCCGGAAAGAAATGAGTATACACCAGAAATCAGAGGAAATAATAATAATAATAATAATAATAATAATAATAATAATGTAATAATAATGTAACTATCCTCTGGGACATGCCAATTTAAACTGATTGTGAAAGAAAAGCCAACAGACCAGATACTATCATAAAAGACAAGAAATTCAGGAAGTGTATGCTTATTGACATAGCAGTACCATCAGAGAGAAACACTTCCATGAAAATTATCGAGAAATTATCCAAATACAAGGACTTGGACATAGAGATGTGGGGAATGAAGACTGAGACTGTACCAATAGTAATCGGAACACTGGGCCTCGTAAGAAAAGGGACGAACAATTTTAGTAATAGTGTCCCAGGTAACATTAACATCCAAATACAAGGAGCTGGAGATCAAAATTAACAAAATGTGGGGAATGTGATGTCACAAGCTGCGACGCGATTTTCGCTTCCGCGTCTCGTATACACGAGTTAGTCGTTGCTTCGAAAGTTTTTCCAACAAAAACAGACTATAATTATTGTTTCGTCCGTGTATTGGTTGATATATTGAAATGTAATTGTCATCCTTGAAAATGGCTTATATAAGCCGAAAGCTTAAATAGGATTAAATAGGTCTTT
>CAHIKZ030001217.1:87500-107500 GCA_903632075.3 Acanthosepion pharaonis
TAGATAGATAGATAGATAGATAGATAGATAGATAGATAGATAGATAGATATGAACAGACTGGGATAGATAGATAGATAGATAGATAGATAGATAGATAGATAGATATGAACAGACTGAGGTGGCTAGATAGAGAAATTTAAACGTAGATAAATAAATAGATAGAGGTTTAGATAATGGATGAAATGAGATAGATAATGGAACGATTTAGATAGATAGCTTGCTAGCTAGATATATAGATAGATAGATAATGAATAGACTGCCATAGATAGATAGATAGATAGATAGATAGATAGATAGATAGATATGAACAGGTTGGTATAGAGATGATAACATTAAGGTAACTAGAAAGGAGTTAACAAAATATATAAAAGCGTAAAGAAAATGAAGTTAGAAAGAAAATACTTTACGTAAAGGACGTCAACATATGGAATAAATGACAATCGGGAACTCTGATCTTAAATTGTTCTGGTTTGCTAATGTTCCACTATATAGACCCACATCACCGTAGTAAAAATGACCGGCTTTCAAACGCCCCCCCCCCAAAGGAAAAAGATAAAGTATTTTATTACCAAATATTTTGAAAACGAACAGGGAGAGGCCAAAATTTCAAACAAAGACAGCGAGTTACTGACGATATAGGTGAAAAGAAAGCGTTTTTTGACACGCAAAATCATTCCAATCGATAAATCACAAAGCGTCTTTCCTTGTTAGTCTTTAAATACATTTCACATTCCTTTCTTTTTTTTTTTTTTCTTTTTTTGTTCCGATCGAAAAGACACACGTCAGTAGACGGGTTCATGTGGTAAACGAACCTGAGTAGGTTTAAAGCCTGTCTTCATTTAAAACAACCTTTTCATCATACTTATTATAAAACCCAGGTTATGTGTGTGTGTGTGTGTCTGTTCGTTTATATATTGAATCAGATTTCCTACATTTTTGAACCGATTTTAACAAAACTTCACATGACTAGGTAAAATTACCTTGCGGTGGTTCTGACAGCGCCAAAAATTGGAAAAACAATTGTTTTTGCACGAAATCATTTTGAAAACACGATTAAGAGACATCACGAGAATGAAAGGGGGACAACTCATATCGAGTTATACTTATTATAAAACCCAGGTTGTTTGTGTGTGTGTTCGTTTATATATGGGATCGGATTCCCTACATTTTTCAACCGATTTCAACAAAATTTCACCTTTTTTTTGACAGGTAGTGTTTCTTATTGTTTGTACACTTTTTTCTTTATTTTTACATTCAGAATGCTTTAAAAATTCCATTTACAAGACAATTGTTTATAATAAAATTCTATTCAATCGGTAGACTCATAACGATTGAAAACAATGTTTTTGTTTGGGTTTGGGTTTGACCAATTCGTAAAAAAATAAAATAAAATAAAATAAAACTAATTAAGACATGCGTGTCCGTCAACCTTAAACAATAATCTTTGTCAATTTTATTTTTCAGATATGAACAACCAAATGACAACTGTATAACTGTGGCACCTTGCATTATTAGAAATATTCATAGAAATATGATTTAATTTTTTTTTTTTTTACTCGGTTTATTAAACAGGTTGTTGATTTTTTTTTAAACGGAAAATAATTGAGTTGAAAATAATTCACTAAAGTTGTACTTAGACGATCCTAAGGAAAGAAGAAGGAAGGGGAAAGAAAAGAGGAAGAAAGGAAAAAAAAAAGGAAAGAGAGATGGATGATGCATGACCCGGTCATAAGCGAAGATAGGTGTCAGAAAGATATCTTGGCCTGCGTGTTGGCCGAATTTTAAAAAGACAATAGAGAATTGTTATTTGAAATGAAAAATCATTTAGAGGAGAAAAAGAACCAGGCTTGATGAGTGTATTGGCGACTGATAAGAATATCGGTCAAAGCACCTAGCCTACTTTGCGTGGAAAGACTCATTGTCAAATTGAGAAAGGGAATTTCTTTGTAGAACAATAGAAACGAAATTTTTAATCGGAGAAAAAAGTGTCTTTTGGGTTGAGGGGAGTGACCGGTGGAACTGTATACAGATTCTGACCTATTAAGAATTGGAAACCCACGATAATAAAGTGGGGGACATTTTCAATGTAGATAATTAAGATTTTCTGACTGTCGAGTCTGACAAAAGCAGGAGGTGAAGGAGGCGATTGTCTCGGCTCACAGATGGCGCCAATATTCTTTCCTGAAGTCACATCTAATTAGCGGCAGGCTGTTTTGACAGAGCCCAGGTGAGAAAAAGCCAAGATTGTCATTTTTCGTACGTGCGAAAAGGGCAAAATTGGATTTTGTTTTTTTAAAACAAGAACGATGTAAACCACGCCCGAAAAGAGGAGAAAGGATGCTCGATCAATAACAATTGGTCGGAAACGGTCACGTGGCATACGGGGAGAGGAGGAGAAATGCTCGATCAGAAATCATTGGTCGAGAGCGGTCACTTGACATACGAGGGACCGGGAAAGATGGGTGCGCCTCCCCACCAAAGGCACTGTGGAGGGAAGTAGGGGTGAAAACAATAGCGATAATGAGAAGACAGAAATAATGCGGCTATTGGAATTATTGAGAAACCCCTGACGCCAACAGACCCACCCCGGTTTGCTGCGGCGTCAATAAAAGCAGGACCCCAGTCGACAGAAATCAGTTGAGTTGAGAGTAGCGGCTGAGTTGCAGCTGGACCGCGGGCAGGGATAGAGCCTGAACGCGGGCATCAGGCCCGATTCACTCGCCCCTTTGCGGGCAAAAGAATCCTCAGACAAGAAATCCTTCCAGCCCAAGTCGAAGACATGAGTTCAGCCCCGGACGGCAGCGAGAAGAGATCACCTCGGACGACAGAGAGTAGCGGCTGAGTTGCGGCAAGAAATCCTTCCACCCAAGTCGAAACAAGAAATCCTTCCACCCAAGTCGAAGACAAGAGAACTTCCAGCCCAAGTAGACGAAGAAGAAGATTACCGAAAGCCGCAGAGAAGATCCAGCCCAAGTCGAAGAGAAGAGAAGTTCTATCTAAGTCGACGAAGAAGAAGAATCAACTGCGAATGATCGATAGAAATTAGCCCCAGTGTCGAGCTAAACCACACCCGAGATACACAATTCTAAAGAGTAGGCAATTGAAACTTTAGGTTGTGTGATAGAACTTGGTGCCATAGTCCACAGAGCGGGTCGGGAATTGAGAACAATTTTGTTTTTATGTAACGGACATTAGATATAAAAAGGTTGTTACCCTTTTTATCAGCAATTTTGTTTTTGTCTCGTGAGTTTTTTTTCTTTTATTTGTGTTTTGCCACCCCCTGTCAGACTCAACTTTATCGGCCCAATCCCTGCTGGTCCTGTCTGTCTAAGATCTAAAACACAGCGTGGGTAGACAGACCGGAGATCAGTACAGTTTTTCAGTAACCAGGTATTGAAGGAGTTGGGAAAGGCGAGGTTGGTGATCATCCAACTGGGGTTGGAGCGGCACGTTGGACCCAGGAGGAGCGACCAGGAGGAGCGACGTCGTTGGCGCCGTAACCAAAGGATCGACCCTGGGCCAGGTGTGTAACCGTCACATAACGTTCAACATTATAAAATTAATCTTTTTTCTTCCTTCATATTATGCTAAATAACTTTTCAATTGAACATATAATAGTTTATATGTTCTCAACCTTTTTTTTTACATCATTTTGCATCCAAACCTGTATAGTAAATATTCAAAATTATAGCAAAATTGGCATAAGTTTGTTACTAGTTCATATACTAACATTATGATATAGTAAAAAGGGAGATAAAAATTAATGCTGACTTAGGCGGCGGTGATGGCTGCTGTTGCATATTAATGTTAATGGCAGGTCATTTTGTCATTGTTCAACATCCACAGAGGCGACCAGTGGTTTATTCCACAACTATACCGAGCAGACCTTAGTTACAGTTTCTGGGAGAGAATCATGTTATCTAGCGTGATCAACAATCTGAACATGGCCGGCACGCTCAAACTTTCTTCCGTCTACACAATTTCACTCATTTGGGTTTGAAAAGACCGAAAAGACATCAAGAAGTCACCTTCCTGACAAATACCCATATAGCTGCTCCTACTTTATTATATATATATATATATATATATATATATACAAAACACATATATAGATAGATAGATAGATAGATACATATACATTATATATATACACACACATATATACACACACACACACACACACACACACACATATATATATATATATATATATATATATATATATGAAAAGTGTGTGTATATAAATATAAATATATAATTATTTATATATTATATGCGCGGTACTTATTAGAAAGTTTCAACATACAAATGCGTATGTATAGACACAACACCACCCATATACATACATATGTCAAATCTCATACTGTCCACATATATTTATATCTGTATGAGCCCCAGCGGACGAGCAAGTGTGTATCTGTACCTCATTGGGTGTACGGACCCAACATGCATCTATGTTGACGGTTGCGGGTGCTGAGGGGAATTTTGACCCTGCCAGGGTGTATGCGCTCGGGTCCCCACATTAATCCGACCTTTTGTCACATCTCATTCTCGTGGGAGAATGAGTAAACATCGTATAAATTATTCTTTTTGAGTAATTTCACGTTTACTTATCATCATTCAGTTGTGTCTCTGTCTCTGGGCAGAGTGCACTCATGGGCTTCTCTGTCAAAGGACAGAGGGATGGCTGAGGAAAATAAAATTAGTGCCCCAGCCCTGGTTTTTTAAATGACCGAGGCCGCGTCCTCGCACTGCACAAGAGGGAGGGATCAATGCTCGCACCGTGGCCAGTGAAACTGACGGTTGTGGGGGCTGAGGGCAAATTTTTGTTTCTGTCCTGGGTGTACGTGGTCGGGTACCCACCTAAAAAAAACCTTGTATCACATATCGTCCAAGTGGAGTGGAAGAGTTAATACCGAGTATAAATTCCTCCTTGAAGGAGTTTCTAACTCATGGCTTATCATCTCTCAGTTGCGTCACTGTCTTTGGGCAGATAGATAATGAACGTATTGACATAGGTAGATGGATATATTGAGACCCATGCATATTTCACAGACATTAATAATCACATAATGAACTCTCCCGTCGTTTTCGACGTATGAGTATCTTTTCAGTTTTTAGGTTTCGTATGAAACATCAGTCCTACACGGGATTTGTAAACAAATCCACACGAAGGGCATACTGAAGGATTGACAGTCATTTGGGTTGATATATTAGCCCGAGATTTCATGTTAATTCTTAATTCTCTCAGATGGTTGAGACGATTCTTTTCAAAGTTAGTTATACCTCGGTAGCAGGTATTTCCCCAGTTTGCTTGGTGTTCAACAGCAAGTTTGAACTCCTCTATAAGGATATTTGCAACATTTAAATTGTATTTAAGTTTATCCTTGAAGCGGAACCAAGGACAAACGACGTTATATTTAACATAAAAAGTTTGCTATATATGAGAATTTTCGGCATCCGATCATCACTCATTCTGATGAAAAATGACCAGCCCATTTGAACCGTGATTGCATCACATTATATATATATATATATATATATATATATATATATGTAAAAAATATATAGAAAATAGGAAAGAACTCGTTAGGTAAATAATCCAAAGTTCTTTTAGTATTTTTGTTATTATTTTTAAAAAATAGTGCACGATACAAAAGTAGTTTACAAAAAATTTTGCTTGAAGATGGAACAGATCTTAGTAGTTTAATTCAATTTAATTCAAATAATTATATTGAAGTTTTCGGCTCTTGTTTTGAAACATGAAAACTCTTATGTAGCGTGTTGGAATCATATTTTAAATAAATAATTATATATATATATATATATATATATAATATTATAAATTAATTGATTTAAAATATGTTTTTTTTTCGCTACACAGTTCTAACCATGTTTCAAAAATGGGTTTTGAAAGTCTGAATTTAATTTTGTAATTAAATTAAAAGACATTAGTTCCATTTCATCCTCAAGCGAATTTTGGAGTAACTTTTTATCTTACTGTTCTTTCTTTTATATATATATATATATATATATATACGTTACTGGTTTCATCATTAAAGGAACTGAAAATCGCCGTGTTGATACATATCATTTTAGTCTGAGTAGTTTCGACATAGCACAATGATATATTAAGGCTGTTGTTTATTTCAACGTTACGCTTACCATGAAAAAATTGGCTATACATGAAGGTTTTCGGCATCCGATCATCACTGATTCTGATGACATAACCAGTCCATCTAAATTGTGATTACATCAGAAAGGATTCATATACATTAGACCCGCTGTATTTCCTATTTTTCTCAGATTAGGTCATTTGCAGTGGTGTGCGGTAATATGAATCTGTTTTCTGAGTGTATGATGAAATTTGTTTGGCCTTGAAAAATATTGCGTCATTTGTGATTGCATCATGTTTTTAGCACGCCCAGACACTATTGTCTCGACTGTTGATTAGTTGTCCTACGGCCCTTGTCTGCGATGGGCGTCACTGCTAGTAAGCGTACGAAAATTGTAACGCTGCACGAAGACACTGGCAAACCTTACCAGTGAAGCAAATCAAAGTCCTATAAACTGGCCCGGAATCTCTCCTGATTTAAATCCAATCGAGTATCTGTGGTCAGTCTGCAAGGAACGACTTCGTGGAATGGACATACGAAGTACTAACATGGGCACTGGGTCATGTTTTATTGGAAAAATACAATTTCAATTAATTTGCACATGTACGCGCATGCGCGGACACACACACAGACATAAACACACAAACGCATACAATTATCTAGAGCAAGAGAGCAAAAATGAGAGGTCCTGAGATAAACGTGGGATTCGGAACAGCTGACGTAAAGTCGAATCTCAAAGACAGAGAAGTACTGTGAGAATTATTTCGTCCATTATAAATATTTTGTCGATCTGACACTAGTCAATTGGAAGAAAATCGATATTGAATTCTTGAGTGCCATCTGTTCGTCTGCTGAAGATTCTACGAAAGTCAAAACGTCGACAGATATGTTTAATAAAAAGTCTTGGTCACGTTAAGAAAAATAAATAATAATAAAAAAAAAGATTTAAGAACAGGGGGGATTTTTTTTTTCAGATCTAGTGTGTCATACTTTGAACCAATTTTTGAGTCCTATTCATAAGTATTAAGTATTTACATTATTTACATTATTCGGACTGTTATCCTCATCTTCACTGCCATATTCTGTAAAAGGCATGGCACGTGGAACTAGAAAAATCTACCCGGATGGACGAAACAAAGGAACAGTAGCGGCCTGAACGTCCCACTTAGTGAAAACCTCAATCTGAAGGTCGGTATAAAACTTAAACTGGACTTAATGACGTCATCATATGCCACGTTTTGTAATATTTCCATTTCAAGAGGTTTTGTGATAGTTTTTCAACATCTTCAAAGATACCTTACTGTTATAATGGAACACACCTATTCTATAGTTAATAGACTCTCCCACCTATAATAAGTAAAAGTCGCTGAGTCGCTCAGAGAGTCGGTCAGTCAGTCGACTGACTGATCGGTTGAACTCTCTGCCTTCGGGCGGGGAGGAACCCGAAGAAGGCTACGCCGAGGGGCGGAGTCTCTTTCGGGGAGGTAAACCGACCCTGAACCCGTTTATGTGGGTTAAATGGGCATATTTTTGGCCGAGCCCACGGGCTCGGAGATCCCACGTTAAACCGGCCTTGTGCCACATGATACCAACGTGGAGGGTGACTAAATATCGTTGGCCAGTCAATCGATGTCGGACGACCGTTAGTCGGATAATAAAGTATCAGCGACCACCACTAGATTTCTCTGCGTCATTACCTATTATATCAAGTTCCTAACGTTTTGTACGTCGAACCTATTTTAGGACCGACTTAGTACAAATACAAGATTCCACTGTGAAATTACTCTACAACACTTGGCGACGACGATTCGAACTCATACGGAGGCAGAAAAATTTTCGTTCACCATACAACACTTACAATGTGCAAGAACTGACATATCAATAAAAAAGTATATTTTGCTTTTCTTTGACTACGAAGTCTGGAAGATTAGCTTTGATTATTCTCTCTGTGTATTTTAAAGTTATTATTATTATTATTATTTTCTCTCGCTGTTTGTATTTTATAAGTTATTCAAAGAGATTGCATTAGGCGAATGGATGATTATTACAATTTTCTTATTATAATTTCTTCAAGCCATCAAAGTGTTTAGCGGCCTGAATGTCGTTTGTCCAGCGGAGATCTTGCATTATAGGTGCTCTCAATCATGGGTTACGGGCCTCAAAGAGATTGCAGGTTTCCTAGGCGAATGGATACGAGGTTTTATTACAATTTTCTTATTATAATTTCAAGGCTCTAGCCATCAAAGCGCCAATCAAAGCTGGGGACAGTAGCGGCCTGAATGTCGCACTTACAGGAAAGAGATAGTCCCATTCGTCATTGCAGGTTTCCTAGACGATTGGATACGAGGTTTTATTACAATGTTCTTATTATAATTTCAAGGCTTTAGCCATGAAAGCGCCAATCAACCCGGTGACATTAGCGGCCTGAATGTCACATTTACAGGAAAGAGATAGTCCCATTCGTCATTGCAGGTTTCCTAGACGATTGGATACGAGGTTTTATTACAATGTTCTTATTATAATTTCAAGGCTTTAGCCATGAAAGCGCCAATCAACCTGGTGACATTAGCGGCCTGAATGTCACATTTACAGGAAAGAGATAGTCCCATTCGTCATTGCAGGTTTCCTAGACGATTGGATACGAGGTTTTATTACAATGTTCTTGTTATAATTTCGCTTTTCCATGAAAGCCATCAAATTGCTAATCAAAACTGTGGACAGTAGCGGTCCGAATGTCACTCTTACTGCAAACCTCAATCTGGAGGTCGGTATGCTTCTTGAGCGTATAAATATCTTTGTTCTTGATATTATGGCCATCAGGCAGAACCACATCGAAGTGAAGACATCTACATGTGTTTCCAACAACGGTCATGTCTTCTTTAGCGGGCTTAAAAATGCGGTCGGTTTAGATATTGAAATCCTGTTCTTGACATGGTCGTATTCGATCACTTACTCTGGCTGGTGGGGGTACCAACCTCACATTCATACATACTACTTTGTCATGGATTCTTTCTGTTCAAACATTCCCCAAACACTAATGACGTGGGTGACATCTTCCAGCACCGTTCCACACAGCCTGCACAAGTCCGAATCCATAATTTTATTTTACCATCACTCTTATTTAGTCTGGCACACGTTCAAAGCTGCACCCTTGTGCCAGACTTAAGAACTCAATCGAGAAATAATTATCGGTAAGCAGTTTTTCAAAACACTAAACGATAATACGCTCAAGATCCATCTCCTTAACCATCACCCACCATCTACAGCCGAAGGCATGGGAAGATTCCAGAGCTCTCCTCATTTGCAGAATATTCAAAGAAAAATAACTCACTGGAAAGTGACCAGCCGGAAACTGCCCACCTTCAGCAATATATATTCTGTCCGTTCAAGCGGACGGACATTTGTAAACATAACGTAAGCGGATTTCGTCTAATCGTGGCCCTCAGCAACGTGGCAGCAAGAAAGGAGAGACTTTAACCTTTTCGTTAGCATCAAAGACCATCTAAGCAAAAGGTCCGAGCCGGTCTGACCTAACCGTTCACTTGACCCTCTTCTAGTCAACGCGACCTGACATTATGTCGAGGGCCGTGCGGAAGCCCACTTTTCTTTACAGCTGATTAAATCGGTGAGGAGATTACACGATCCAGGAGTCAATGAAGGGAATTTTCCGCTGGGTTTAAGAAAAGGTTTTCCGTTCAAGTTTTCAACTACGGTCATGGCTGTATTAACGACCGGATCAATCATCTGGACAACTGATTGGCCATATCGATTTTGACGCTACTATTGCCGCTGTTGAAATTGCTAGGGGTGCTCTGAAAGAGAGGTCGAGATAGACATTGTGGTAGAAAGAGGGAGAGAGAGAGAGGATTGGGAGAAGAATAAACAGATGAGAATAGGTAAGTAAGCACATATACATTTTTGAAATTCCGAGATGAGTTACTGTCATCATACAGCTAGTCGCTTATACCAGATATTCTTAAATTCAGGGAAAATAACAACTGCTACGCTCTTCAAAACCTCCAATCTCCCGATCAAGAGCATTGCTGCCGGATGTAGTTTATCGTCATGCCCAGGACCAACGGAAGAAAGAAGAAAAGAAATAAAGGTTGATGAATAGAAAATTATAACCTTTATTTTAGCCAGGACTATAAATATCTTAAAAACTTAGTCTTAAATAGAAGAACTGAGAAGGGACAATTTGATTCATCTTCTAACTTCCATTAATCCAGAAATGCTCTCTATCTCCCTCTCTCTCTCTCCCTCTCTCTCTCTCTCTCTCTATATATATATATATATATATAATATTTTTTTAAACCGATTCTCCCGTCGGGTTCGACGTATGAAGGTCAAACAGATCAGTTTCCAGAAATGGTCTCTCTCTTCTCTCTCTCTCTCTCTCTCTCTCTCTCTATATATATATATATATATATATATATATATATATATATATATATATAGACATAAAAAGCAAGACCTATCCAAGCAGATAACTAAAATCTTTTATAAGATCAGCGTTCCGTTTGGATTGGTCTTGCTTTTATGTCCATCGTCTTTTTTCATGTTGAATTGAATATAGTCTATGTTAATTATGTTTTATGAATATGTCCTGAAGATGGTGTATTAGACCGAAACGTCCGACGTTGACATTATATTAACATTAAAACAGCATAATTGCATATTAGGATTTTTGTTTGTTTTTTTTTCCGTATATTTTTCTTCATACTGTCGGATCTATATCCATATATTGACTTACACACACACACACACACACACACACACACACACACACACACACATATATATATATATATATATATATATATATATATATATATATATATATATATATATACTGGATGTAAATGCAGCATAGTTCAAATCGGTTAACAGCAAAATTGTCCGATTCTTAGATGAAACTTTGAATCGTTGTATCATAGAAATGATTAAAGATATCTTGCTGGCATTCTCCGAAGTTTTTATAACACTACAGAACTCTATTTTGAGCAAGAAGAATGTATAATTATTCTCTCAACTTAACAGAAGAATCGTGATGAAATCGATCATAAACAAAAATGACATGTTCATCATTAATTAATTATAGCTAAGGATCGGAAGCTCATGAAGGATTGAAATAAAGTTCATATATATATATATATACATATATATATATATATATATATATATATATGTATGTATTCCAGGATCCTTTTCCAACTTATTCAAGATGATCTTCGCCCTGTCTAACCTTCTAACTTTCTGTCCTGGAGTAACAAGGTGCCTCACAGGTTTCACGTACAATTTCATTTTCTGGTCTTTTGTTCACTGCTCTTTGAACTGTCATAGCTGAAGCTCCTCTCTCACGTGCCAAACGTCTTATGGATTGAGTTGAATCTTTTGTAATTAATCTCTTTAGCTCTAAATTGAAATGATAATCCCTCTTGCTGTTATGACCTCCTGATCCAGTTTTCCTCTCTACTGTTCCCTCTTTTTTAAACTTATTCATTGTTCTCTTGATGGATCTTGAATGGACTTTAAAGATGGAAGCCAGAGTATGAATGTTGGTACCATTACTGAAGGATTGAATGATCTTTTTTCCACTCACCATTGCTCATTTGGGAAGACATAGTGGGGCTGACACAAAATGATTTTAACCTATTCTCTTTTTTGATCAAGGATGGCCAACCTGTGGCGCATGCGCCACTTATGGCGCATGCGCGATAAGTGGCGCATTGGATCCTTACAAGTGGCGCATTGCATCCTTTTGATGAAAAGAAACTAAGCCACTTCTACTCAG
Organism: Acanthosepion pharaonis; assembly: GCA_903632075.3. Taxonomy (NCBI): domain Eukaryota; kingdom Metazoa; phylum Mollusca; class Cephalopoda; order Sepiida; family Sepiidae; genus Acanthosepion; species Acanthosepion pharaonis. The sequence goes on from CAHIKZ030001217.1 coordinate 99,412, forward strand.
TCATTTCAGTGATTTTATATTTCTTGTACGTCCTTTGCGAAAGTGCTAGAAGGATACGCCCCAGGTCATAAGCATAGAGTTTTCAAATAAATAGATTTTATTATAACTTTAAAATATATCCATATTACAACACGTAGTGAAAGGAAGTGAATGTTTGAGTGGCGCATTTAAATCGTACAAAATATTGGCGCATGAAATCAAAAGGTTGGCCCACCCCTGTTCTAGATGAATAACTCAAAGGGTTTTTCAAGGATTCTTGCGACAGATGGTGTCAAAATGGCTAAACGTCTTATTTGAAAACTTGAATTATTTTAGTGTTTTTTTTTTCAGATATTAAACATTTTGTGGGATGGACAATTATCCCACGCTGTTACACGATTTGGAAAATTTCGTTACCATCATTGTTAACTACCTGATGAGACGTTGTTTATTAAATATCGAAGCAGAATGTACAATTTTGTAGTGGTAACTTACATGTTCCCATGTAATAGTGCATAATATATATATATATATATATATATATATTAAGAAATGGACAAGGTCCGACAATTTATTTATTAAAGACATTTTATTATGTTTAACGTTGTTATTTTTATAGATACAAGTATTTAAGCAAATGCTCTGTTTATGATAAACAGTATTAAATAACATTTACCGGCCTGAATGTCCGAGAAATTTTCATAGAAAATATTCGTTCTTTGACAGGATTTGAACCTGCATCCTATACGGAACCGTCATATACGCTGACGTGCCTTACCGCTTAGGCTACAAAGAAGCGTTCGGTAGACAAGGTCGAATTTACTGCTTATAAACTCCAATTTTCCATGAATCTCGTACATTCATAACTGCTCTGGCGTATCGAATGTAAAATTCTATGAAAATTTCTCGGACATTCAGGCCGGTAAATGTTATTTAATACTGTTTATCATAAACAGAGCATTTGCTTAAATACTTGTATCTATAAAAATAACAACGTTAAACATAATAAAATGTCTTTAATATATATATATATATATATCACACATAAAACATTCAGGTGACCTCCTAAACAAATTAAAAAACATAGACATTAAAAACAAATATATGGCTAGTTTAGATATAAAATCTTTATACACAGACGTCCCTAAAGAGAAATGCTTCAATCTATTTAAAAAAACCCTAACACAAGCAATAATTAAATTACCTACACATAAATAATTACCTACACATAATAATTACCTACACATAAATAATTAAATTACCTACACATAAATAATTACCTACACATAATAATTACCTACACATAAATAATTAAAATTACACATAAATAATTACCTACAAATAATTACATACACATAAATAATTAAATTACCACACATAAATAATTAATTAAATTAACCTACACATAAATAATTACCTACACATAAATAATTAATACACCTAATTACACATAAATAATTAAATTACCTACACATAAATAATTACCTACACATAATAATTACCTACACATAAATAATTAAATTACCTACACATAAATAATTACCTACACATAATAATTACCTACACATAAATAATTAAATTACCTACACATAAAATCATAAAAATATGCCAACTAATCATCAAGCAAGGTTCGTTTACATTTGATAAACCAATGGGATCTCCTCTCAGTGACGTTCCTGCTTGTCTATTTTTAGTATTTCTTCAAAGTGACCCATTCTTATATATATATATAGATAGATAGATGTGTGTGTGTGTGTGTGTGCGTGCGTGCGTGTGGTTGAATAGGTTAACAGCACGTCAGGCTAGATGACGGATTCCTCATGGGATACAGGTTCTATTCCTGTGGGACATCGCATAGTTACTGCGTAATTTCTTGAAAATTCAAACCGGTAAAAGTAATTAACACTGTTTAATTAAAAACAGAGCATTTACTCAAAGTAAGAGTTATCAATAAAAAAAAAAATAACCTATAAACAGAAAATATATTAAAATATTTGTCGAATTTAATCCGTTACGTATAATGTTGTCATTGTTTACGTTAGGTTACGTTTCGGAGCAGAAATGAATTATCGAGAAAGGTTTAATGTGTGTGTTTATAAGCAGTAATTTGAACTTTCTCTGTAGCTGAATCGCATAATTAAAAACAGAACATTTACATTCATAAAAATAACGCATAAACAGAATATAAATACATATATAACAGAATGCAAAGATCCTACTACATTTGGGACTCATCAGCAGCGAGAATCCACTACCGAGAATTCAAATCTGGACAGTTACGTTATCAGGCAAACGTCATACCAGCTGTACCAATGGGCCTCGGTGACGAAGAGATAGCGAATTAGACTCGATACAGCGCCGCTTTATCATATATTCCGTGGTGGAACTCATCCGAGTTTCCCTTACACATGGGACTGTGCCTCCACGAGCCACGACTACTATCCCCAAGCCGCTCCGTCCAGAGCATTAGAAGCCGGTTTAAGCAAGGATATACAAGTAATAAAAATTATTAGGAGGATTTGAGATTATCATAAGTAATTCATCGAATCTAGAAGAAACCTCAACAGAATGCAAAAAGAAAGCACTGGACGTCTGTTTCGTATATATATATATATATATATATATATATATATATATATATATATTGAACAATAAAAAAATTAAAATCTTTAGACACACTGGGTTGTAGATTAATATTCTTTCGTTTTTTTTATTATTATTCCATTTAGATTCCTCGACTAGTTTCGACCGAAATGGCCATCATCGGGAGGAGAAATATTTCTGCTTGCTGGTAGCACTAAATTACAGAAATGAATGTCTTTTGCTGGAGAAAATGAACTTTTGTCTGTAATTTTCATTTTTTTTTTTTTTTTATCTTTTTAACATGAATCTTTTAACATTCCTTGTGTTGGTCAAACAGTCTCTTTTAAGTTGTTATTTGAGATAATATATATATATATATATATATATATATATATATATATATATATATATATATATATAAAGAATGATTGCCATGATCCTACCTGTTATACTTTTGACTAATATTCTAATTATTTTCGGTTCCCCTATTTTTCGACCGATTAATTCTTCGGCCTTCCTCCTTCCCTTCAATTCTGAGTGTAATATTTATTATTATTATTATTATTATTATTATTATTATTATTATTCCGCCTTATATTAGGTCACCTATACTTATCTCTGTTGTTTTCGTTGTAATATCGAAGCAAGTTTTATCTCTAAGAAAACGCTGCCTTAACAACCACACAGAAATGGTTTGTCAAGATGTAAAGCAGGTGTTACTGGCAGGTCTGTGCCGTTTTATATGTAATTGACGTACTTACCTTTTGTCTATTATCTGTAATGGTTCGATGATTTAATCGCTCGATCCATACAAAGCGTAATAATAAAAAAAAACGTCCTTCAAATAAAGACATGCTGACACGACGATTTCTGTAAATTTCCCACCGGTGCGAACCGGGTTTTGTCCCACGTGAGCGACGTGAACATGGGGTAAGTGTCATTAAATGATTTCTATGAGGGGGAAAAAATCGAAGAATTTGTATTTGTCATTTGACGCGGGTCAAAGTTGGTAACAGATGGACTTCAGGTAGATACGGGTCTCTCCTTTGTTAATAAAGTTTTGGTATGGAATAATTAGAATAATTATCCGTGGTAGAATAGTCGACCCTAGTCGGGATCAACGAGTCGATGCGAACAACCCATTCCTAGTTGCATAGTATGTGCTTCGCCAGAGCCAGGTACAGTTTTGATTTAAGAGATTTCCTTCTCCTAGACAGGTTGCCACCCAAGGCTCTAGAACCCAGTCTGTCTTATTATTTATCCCTAGCTGGGGGGGGGAGAAGAGAGGATATTAGCACGTAAGTGAATGTAATGAACTCGACTTGAATTCGAACTCGGCTCTCAAATGGGTAGATAAACCGTAAAAAAGAATCAATAAATTTGATAAAAGGTTTAAATTGTTTTTTTTTTTAAATAATATTCTTTTTAAATAATAGACTCACAAATATTTATAATATAAAGTTATTAAATTTTATAAAAGTTAATCGGGGGTCCAATTTACTTTGCAAATTCATTGTAAATTGATCCCCTATATTAGTCAAAACAAATATGCTCATACGATGTGATATTGTAAGAGATTACGACCATATCACCTTGATGCATAACCGCTTGGGAATATCAGCTTGAATATGCAGATTGTGTAATGGATAACGAATTGGAAATCGAAAAGCGGAGTTCGAATTCCAATCGGGTTCATTTTATTCCTTTATACCCAAATATCCTTCAGAAAATGTCTCTATTCGCATAAATACAGTAGTAAATACTGTATGTTGGTTTGCAGTTGGAGATTCGTCTCTAGCTGTACTGGTCAAACTCTTCCGGACGAAGCTATCTCGAAGGGCAGAGTTTCGTCCCAGGAAACAGCTACCCAACCCCGGTTTATACGGAGTCTACGGAGAATTTTTGGCCGAGCCTATGGGTTCAGATACCCAACATTAAATTCGGCCTTGTCCTACATCTGACCACGTGGGGCGGTTGGTAGATGTTCTGCAGTTGGAGATTCGTTTCCAGCTGTACTGGTGAAACTCTGCCTCCGGACATAGAGGATCCCCAGACGAGGCTATGTCGAGGGGAAACAGCTACCCAACCCCGGTTTATACGGAGTCTACGGGGAATTTTGGGCCGAGCCTACGGGTTCGGATACCGGCCTTGCGCCACATCTAATCGCGTGGGGCGGTTGATAGACATCCTGCAGTTGAAGATTCATTTCCAGCTGTGCTGGTCAAACTCTCTGCCTCTGGACAGAGATGATCCCTAAACGAAGCTATATTGAAGGACAGAGTTTCGTCCCAGGAAACAGCTACCCAACCCCGGGTTATACGGCGTCTACTTGGAATTTTTGGCCGAGCCTATGGGTTCAGATACCCCACATTAAGTTCGGCTTTGTGCTACATCTGACCATATGGGGCGGTTGGTAGTTATCCCGCAGTTGGAGATTCATTGTGGAATTCACTTGACTCACTTCTCGCAATTGATTACTTCTACGCGCCACTAACGAATCTTATATGTGTTTTTCTTGTCCTAAGTATCATCGTTCTTTACCAACCTTCGTTTGATTATTTTATTCAGTAACCTTCCCTAGGATACAACAGAAAGTATTTTTCACCCACAAAGTGGGGCTTGTATCAGTAAATCATTTTTATCTCAAAAAATCTTAAAATCTACAAATATTTTCTGGCTTTAAATATCCTAGAAAATGATAAGACGTAAAAAATTAAAACAAAAACAAATATTTTCAATCTAAAGTACTCCAGGTCATAAATTTCAAATATTTTTTTTCTTTTTTAAAAAATCACATCTTTTGATATTAATTTTCTGAATCAATGAGTTTAAAGGATGCCTGTCTGCTTGGTCGGCTAGCTAATCCCCATTGCAGACGCCTGCTCAGTCACATTTGTGTTTGTTCAACATCAACAAAGCCCATCTGTGGTTTATAATACAACATTGCTGAGAGGATCTTACACGGTTTCTGGAAGAGATCACGTTATCTAGTGTGATCAACAATCTGAAAAAGGCCATCACACTCAAAACCTCGGTCACGATGACTTGTGACTTCGTGCTAAAAAGGGTTCCGTCTACATAATTTCACTCGAAAAGCTTGGTATGGTTTTCAGGCAAGAAAGTACCGAACGCTGGGAACGGCTCCTCCGGATCGATAACATCAAAAACTCCTTGATAAATCGACCTTGGTAAGATTGGAACCCGGGTCTTTTGGTCAACGTTCTAACAATTCGGCTAATTCTCGAATAAATGAATAATAGTAACAGGAAAAAAGGGCATTTTGAAAAAATATTTTTGTCTTGTCACGTTTTCTACTGTTCAACCTCCCCAGTTTTTTATGCTTAATCTATATAATAAATGCAAATGTCAGTGTATCAGTATGTCCAACATATCATACCATTTTGGAATCAGGCCGATTCCGTGAGCAAATTAAGAAAATTCCGGTGCGGATCCAGACCCGCAATCCTGAAATTTTGGATTTACGAGTTTTCATTCGAAGTTTGTTTTTTTTTTGTACGATAACAATGTTTATAACTTGGAAATAAATTTATGAATAATCGAAAATAATTACGAAATCTAGCGAAAGTTACCCATGAAATAAAAATAATTGTCTATAGGGAAAGTAAGGACCTACGCACATCAAATCGTCTTTAAATTAAGTGGTGGTAGAAGAATTATCGTTGAACTTTTAAAAGGTAAGCTTAAATATTAATGCAATACTTAAATGCAGCGATCAATTTTGAGTACTTCTGTAGTTTATCGTTGCCTATCGCATACGGCAGCAGTGTACCTCGCAAAAAAATCATCACCAACAGAGGACCAGATTACGTCAGCCAGGAGAGCTTCTAATGCTGAGTATATGTAAAGATTTAGGGACTCTCAAACGCCTGAACAAGCCGAAGGCTGAATCAAGAGCCCTCCGCAGGAACTTGCTTAAATGCCGCTTGATAATTTAGGGGACTGAAATATTATTACCTGTAACCCGTACACCACAACATCACTGCAACTTTTTATTAATGTCTCATCAATACAGCGACCCTTTTAACATATTTCCTAGTCTAGCCGGATAGGGATTCTACTTTGATAGGAAATATATATATTTATATATTATGTCTTTAAATTCCTTAAGGAACATAGGGCCGGAAGGTATCGTTGCGATTTCTATAACAAGCCAGTTTTTTTTTAAGTGATTTAATAATTAAGTGTGGGTCGCAGTTGAGCGAGAGACGAACAAAGCTCCTTGTAACATGAAAGATGAACAGAAAGCAAGGATTATGGCAGTATTCACCAAATAAACAAGGAGACCGTCCAGAAGAGTTGCAGGAGGCTGTTGTTAAAGCCATTGGTGATTTTAGTAAATAAATTTACTTTTTAGTATTTTGAGATAATTCTGTTAAATTTTGGTAAGTATATATGTTAAAAAGAGATATTAGCGTTACTTTCATATTTGTATAAGTTAGACGACAATTTATTCATCGCGCTTTGTTTTTCTGGTAAAATGAGATGTCAGTGTTATTTTCATTATATGGTCATTTAGATGACAATTTGTCCATCGCACTCTTTATATCTGTTAAGATGAGATGCCTGATCCTCCTTTGTGCAGTAGGTTGTATCTTACTGCCCAACCCCCAAGATGGAGGATCAGGTTTTGAATTCAGATTTCTCCTTCTCCTAAACCAGTTCCCACCCAAGGCTATTTACCCATAGCTGAGGGGAGAAGAGAATTCATACCTTTCCCAAGTGTATCAGCACGTAAGTGAATGTAATGGAATCGGCTGGGATTCGAACTCGGCCCTCCGATTCCTCAATTCTAAGCGCCATCCATTCAGTCAGTTATGTGACATGCGTGATACACGCTTATGCGATCTTGTATCTTTCGATACATAACTGACGAGGCAAATTTTTTTTCCTGCAGTAGGTTGCCATTTCTTTCTGCTGTAGACCAGTTGCCACCCAAGGCTATAGAACCCAGTCTGTCCTACTATTTACCCATACCTGGGGAAGAAGAAGAGGATTCATACCTTTCCCGAGGATATTAGAATATAAGTGAATGTAATAGATTCGAGTGGAATTTGAACTCGGCATTCCAATTCCATTACTCCAGCATGCCTCCTTTAGTAAATGTATTGGTCGTCCACCAATTTCTTACGTATTGCTCTCACTCTTGTAATTTTCTTGCTCTTGTAATTTTCTAGATAGTGTTCCAGTTCTCAGTCAGAATTTTCTTCAAAAGGAATTGTTAATGAAATGATTTATTTGGAATTAAATAATCAGATTACAAGTTCGGGACCTCCAAGCACCTGTTAAGAGTATCCACGTGCAGCTGAAAACAGTGACGATGCCAGCAAAGGCGAACTGACATTTTATACGCCTTATACTCATTAAAATTTAACTGGTTTCCACAGTTTTTTACAATGATATTCACCCTGTACAAGGCCCAAGAGCCGCTTGAGGTAGAAGGTTACACAAGGAAAAGTATTTAGAAGGAACCAGAAACCTAATCCTAAACAGGTAACAAGTGATTGAT